>QVXC01000157.1:0-70855 GCA_003501895.1 Phaeosphaeria sp. A1 3.1a
GGGATATGTTTAGAGGAGATTTATGTGTATATGAGGAATGTGTGTGTGTGTGCTCAAAATGCCGAGTTTTAGGTTGATTTACTCTCGTGATTGACTTTGTGCTTTGCTGCCTCCCGATCCCCCTGTCGAGGTGAGAAATTTGGTCGCCGAATTGTCTCTCTTGCGACATTTGGATGGTGCGTAAACGAACGAGTAGATATATACAGCGTCCTTGGCAGTATCGCACAAGAGACATGGAATAGTAAGCTGGTAATTTAAGTCGTGTCTTTCGCGACAGACGTCAAGGTTACTGACTTATTTCAGAAACATCGTCTATTCTTGTATGATTCGGCGATAAGGAGAATGACGAACGCTATCCTGAGGCTAGAACATAATCATGTTTTTTTATCATAATATGACTTGTTGGTATCAAACCTGCGCACTGATCTTGGTCACTTGATTAGGCGCACTGATCACAGTGCCTGAGCAGCGCTCAGACCAGACCCCTGAGTATAGTTCATATGTAGTTCTTTTCATCTCTCTCTTTCAATCAATCAATCATCGACTTCAACTCGTTGCAACGACCGTTACTTGATTCAACCCAACCTTTGCCGTATCAACATGTCTTGATGGTACTTTTGGGTTTTAGGTACGGCTTCTAGCTATGCAGCGTGTGATGAAAAAACAGTACTTTGATTAGACAGAACGATAGTTGGTGATAGTGATATTTGCTTAATGGACTGCATTTGGAACATTTATTTGTTACCAAGCTTCGTTAAACACTCGCGTGTATTTCATTATCTTGTCTATGCCGGCGCAACGTATCTCGATGTATCCGTAACACGAATGGGGGCTAAAATCACGAATAATGTACTAGTAGCGAGTGCTAACAGTTACTAGCTTTCTCGTGCATTTCATCGACGTCTATTAGTACCATGAATTGTTCCTTGAAGCTGTAAAGTTCTATCCTCGTCATACCATGTAGCCACTTGGCTACGAGACTGGTTGCCATTTTTTCAATGTACACGAATCTTTATAAACTCCGGAGTGGAGTTAGTTTTGAGCGGCAGAGCTCTAATTCCGAATTTCTGTTGTCTCTAGCGAGCGGCGGAGAATGCAGACTGACTCGCGGGTAAAGGTCATTTGGATCATACCGCGCCGAAGCAGGCATCAACTGCATCTCTTTCGTCCGCACTTATGAACACTTGCCTTGTAGACACTTCAGTGTGCTACTGCGGTCCTCACCGCATCGCATCTTACCTGAAATCCCCAGTCATGTTTATGATTGCAACTGTTCGTGTGTTGCTCATAAACTAGGTACTTCGGATACTTACCACAAGTATTCTTAAGTAACTGTAGATCCAGACTCCGAAATGCCCCGTCGCTGTTAAGTATTGCTATCTGCCTTGCCCATTCGAAGTGATTCTAGGAAGTCCAACATCCATCAAGCCGAGATCTACAGAATAAGCTCCCGCGATAGAATGTCTGCATCCTTGGTCTTGCAACCTGATGCTAAACCCACATCTTTGTGGAGGCTTCGCAATCCGAACGGATCCATAGTAATGAACGAGGCCAGTTGCGCAAGTTTTTCGGCATTTGACGTCGGGTGCAGATGGCTGTAGCACTTGTCGAAGATGATGAGAAGAATCAAGAAGGCAGTCTTCGGCCAGCCTGTCATTCTGTCGTTCTGTTATGAAACATCCCATCCTTGTCGCTTTTTAGTCCAATGTCCACTTTCAGTACGTTAATGAACAATAGTATGCTTGGATCAGACGTTAAGAAGGTACGTAGAAGTAGTCGTCTGCTATCAGTCGCTTGAACAGTTCTAGTGCATAATAATATTTTGAGGAAGAAGAGAAGCCCATCTCTTTCCTCACTGTGGTCCTGAGGAGCCTAAATAATTGCCGCGTCGCGCAGAGTAATAATCGTGTCTAAATTTGATTTTAGCTTGTACTCGATGTGTCCCATTATCGACGAGCTTGCGATGCAGGTAATTACGAAAAAGTCCGTTTGAAGAATTTGGGCTTTCAATTTACATAGATTACGGGGAGAAACGATGTATCTCTTTGGGGGGAGGCTGTTTGACGTCGTCCTCTTATGCTCAAAGCTCGATTGTTTAGACAATTTTACACGAGCTTCGCGATCAGACTTGCGACCCACGACTACTCGTATGCTACAGAACGTCACACATATATCCAATGAAACATGTATATCAGCGTGATCTTTCCATGAGTAGGGTTGAAAGGGCCTTTAATGCTTGTATTGGATCTGTTCGATGCTTCTGTAAAGCAACCCATTCCTCCCAGAGCGCATCAGATAGGAAGAGCGAGATAGTGCCGGAGCACATGACTTAAGCGCTCCGATTGCATATCCGATAGACATGCGTACGTAGCTGCATGCGAAACTATGCTGGGATCAACGCCTGGGCGATAGAGAGTATGCTGCAATAGGAACGAAGATCTACGATCTGGCGTAACGTAATTGATTCATTGAACTCTCAATAGCCTTAGCAACACGAATAAGCCCAGCAGAGACTACGTCTTATTTGACTAGTCCCGACAGCCTACGTGCACAGTGTAAGACAGGGGTTTCACTAGTCTACGTCCAAGACTATGCGCAGCAGCTGAGAAAACATTACCAAGTCTCCTCTCTAATTCTCTATGCACTTACGTATAGGTAGGTGATCTTTATTAAGACACTAAGTTCTACTAATACAAGCGTATGTTTGGCTAAGCGAATTGAGACGAGGCAGACCTTGGAGCAAAGTGGGTCAACACGAAACAGGTGGCTGATCGTGGCTTGCCTAGCTAACTACTAGCTACGATCCCGAACTTACTATTCTATCAGGCACGTACGTACATTACTCTTCCCAATGTTGTTTTCTAAAAGTGGACAGGACAATAATGCAATGACTCGCTAGAGCCAATGAGTCGTGAGGAACGACCAACACTTTCGCGTCCACCATCACTATTCGGATCCATTCGGATTACGTCAAACAGGGTATAGACATAATTGAACGTATGACTTTGTCTAGTCATCGGGATCGTTGTCCGCTGTATTCTATACTTCGATGATTGCAATGCCGTAAATTTCATGCTCGATGTTATGCTCGATTTCATGCTCTACTAGTCAGTCTGATAGTATACCTGCAGGAATGAATCACAAAAGACAGTCTGAGTCTGTGATACCAGAAATTTTCCAGTCCAATCGCGCTGAAATTAGCATCTGAGTACATATCGAGCGAACAAGAGCTCTGCGATGTGTCGATGAATATGACACCAATAGCTGCACGGTATCATAGGTGCATAAGTCTTTTAGTTGTGATTGAAGCTATTACTTTGCCGAAACCAATGCGGGGGGTACCTCTGACCCCGAGAACTGCGGCTCCTTCAGCCTTGTGTGGCCCCCAACCACTCACAGGCACCATGCATATGGTGGCTGATCACGCTTATCTCTTCATGATACAGCACCGCGATTCGGGACCAGTCTATGGCAGTATTGTTTGCTTCTTGCCGCAGTTCCGAGACACAGTAGCTCACTGCTACGACCCTTCACTGGCTGCTGGATTAGTTTCTGCCCCGCCTCCGCGGACGGGACGGGCCACAGATGCAGGCATCATGCATGCACGCATCCCTCTCTCTTGTTCGTTGATAAACATGTCAGAACGTGGGTTCAGACATCCGACAGACGTTCTGAATTGCATCCTCCCCGTCAACCGTCCTAAAAGCCGCCGACCACCAACCCTACTTTGATGATACTGCATCTTCGCAAGCATGGATCCCCTCAGCATTGCCGGGGTCGCCCTCTCTGCGATTTCGTTGCTACGCCCCGTAATCGAAGCCCTCGCCAGTGCTTGCATCGAGGGGGGTAGCGTTCATCAGACTCTGGATGAATTGAGGTTGGACACGGTTGCTACTTCCGTTCTCCTCAACGACATCAGTAAGACCCTGAACGAGCCGGCTTTCGTGCGTGGCATCGAAGACGTTCAGAGAGGTACGCGCTTGCTGGATGGCCTGGAGCGACATCTCCAGAGCTGTCATACCGAGATCGAAAACCTTGGAGACCTCCTTGGTGATCTAGGGTTGGAACGATCAAGCAGTCGGCTCAAGCAGTCAATACTCCAGTTCCGCTTGGACCAACGTATGGGCGACATTATCAGGGTCAAACAGCGTTTTCAACACCACAACAGTTCAATTCTAGCAGCTATGCAACTTCTTCAACTGTAAGTCAGTCTCCTGAACACTAGTGTCTCTTGGGACCCCTTCTGATGCTATGATGGCAGGTGTAAGCAAATGCAAACAGCCGACTGGCTCAAGAACCAATTCGCGAACCAAAATAATCTTCTCACAAGTACACATCAAGCAACTGCTCGACGGAATGAGATACACGCAGCTGAGATGAAAGCTCAGTTTGCGGAGCTCAAAATCCAGATGCGAGATCTACAGAATACTTTGCAGAAGCTCCCTCAGCAAATCAAGGAGAGAGAGGAGGGTGTGATGGATGAAGAAGAGACAAAACTACTCGATGACATGCAGGATATGCATACGGCTTCTGTCAAGCTTCAACGCCGTGCGACCATGCGGCTACAGGCCCTCACGACCCTGATAGAGGATGCACCGACACCAATTATCGTTCCTAAAAGGAAACCGCCGCCCGTACCAGCCCGCAAGAAGATTTTCATGACGAATAGTGATCAGACCTCCTCGAACATCATATCAAACTCCGAACGGGTTCAAACTCAGAGTCGAGTTATCTCACCAATCTTTGCACCTTCGAACCCATCCACCAAAGAGACAAGCTTGGGCTCATCGGATGATGCTTCACGTACAAAGCAGCAGCCTCGAACAGATATTTGGCCTGGTCAATCTCCAGGATCCGCAAGCTCTAGTATCAAGTCGCTCGCATCACACGAGGTAACATCAAGCGGCCTGTCGCAACAGTCCACGACTCAAGCTACCCGATCTAATCCTACGTCACAACCAGATGCTCCAGCAATCTCCTCTCAAGACTTCGAGGTTGCTTTCGAGGCTGTGCTGCTTTCTACGCAGGGGCGTCGCATTGGAGCTGACAAGCCAATCTCGAACGACGTAATTATACGTATCGGTGACTTGTTGCGGTCGGCAGGAAAGCCAACATGGTCTGAGCGTCCAAGGACGTAAATTGTTCTCCGGATGATAGACGAGGTGAAGGCGATGGAGGATTTTATTTTTGAGGGTTACAAAGATATACACCTTCCGTATACCGAGAACACCTTGCCGAGATCTCTTAGGTCGCCTAGTTCCCGGCATAACTTTCTCCGAGAGCAACGGCATGTCCTAAGCCCTCGCTCTGCAGACCTTGTGCAAGGAGGACGCCATCACCACTTAGGCAAGTCAGACCTATACGCTTCTGTCTAAAATGCTGACGACGATCAGACAAGGGGCCAGACGCCTACTTTGTGAGCATCGAGAAGCTTGGTCAGGGAGGATTCAGCATCGTCGACCGGGTTCGAAGTCCCTTGACGCTACAAGAATACGCGGTATGACGACCCCATTTTGATTTTGCCACAGCTACTGATAGAAGCAGAGGAAGCGGATCGATAGAACCAACAAGTTCTCCAATAACAGGAAGGCTCTCGAATTCTTAGAAAACGAAATGCGTGTCCTGAAAAAGTTATCACATCTTCACCTTGTGAAATTTGTTGGGTATGTTAACCGACCCCAAGCTACGCTACAAATCTGACTCCGACATTTGACAGATCATACACAGACAGAAAACACGTTGGAATCATCATGGAGCCGGTGGCTGAAACGGATCTGCGTCGTCACTTATCGAAAGGTGTGTGGAGCTCAGATGAGTTGACCACATTGCGATCTTTTGTCGGTTGTTTGAGCTCGGCTTTAGCTTATCTGCACCAGCAGAAATGTCGACACAAGGACATCAAACCCCACAATATCTTGGTGAAGGGCAACACAGTTCTCATAGCTGACTTTGGACTGTCCTTGGACTGGAATGATCTCGGAGGCGATACTACAGTCGGTCGACCAGAAGCGTTTACAGAAATCTACGTTGCGCCTGAGGTAGCCCATTCCCTATTTGATCGAGTCTTCATGGAATAAAGCGCTAACGACTCCATCCAGGTTGGCCATCGGCAACCGCGAAAGTCCGCGTCAGACATCTGGTCCTTGGGATGCATTTTCCTCGAAATAGCTGTTGGTATATACCCTGTCGTGTTGGCTGACAAAGGCTAACGTCCCCAGACCATTCTAGCTGGCAACAGTTTGGAAGACAAAACAAATTTCTTCCAAACTCGGGGATCCCATGATGTTGCGTATTGGTGCAACCCAGACGCTGTCGACGCCTGGATTGCCCGGCTCGTATGCTTGTCAAAGTCCGATGCCATTCTCCTTGAGTGGACACGCTGGATGATGCGTCCTGATGCAAACTGCAGACCTATAGCAGAGGCCCTTGCTTTGAAAATACACACAACTGAGGTCCTTGGGGTACGATATAGTGGCTCTTGCTGTGTTGAGGACCCTGTGAGCGACGAAGATTCCTGGGAAGGCTCCGTGTCTAGCGACGAGACTGTGGAGCCTACCAGTGCTCTCACTGAGCTGACTGAAGTCTCTTCCAGCGGATCCCAGACATACTCGCCTCAACTCGGAGCACCTTTAGCGCACAATATCCTATCCAAAATCGCTAGTGATGCTGCAGCATACGTTGCGCGGAACAAAGAGCCGATCTCTACCGATGACCCTTCGGAAAGCTTACAAGATTCGTCTACCCAATCAGTGCCCCGTATCACAATTGGAGTCAATAACTCATCGAAGTTGTTGCCTAATATCTCTCGAGACTCTTCTTACGATTCAGAGGCTTACTCGACTCAGCCATGGAATGCTTCACCCCTGCTTCTTCCCACGGAAACTACATCGAGATCCATATCTCCGTCGCCATCCGCCAGTGCACAGCGTCGACGAAAAAATTTCGAAAATATATTCCGTGAGGTTCCTACCTCGGTCACTCTATCCGCCCCTGCCCAGAGCTCGAAAGCTGATTCGAGCCCGGTAGACCTCGGTTCAATAGATGTGCATACTGCGATCGAGACCGTGAAAACAACTACACTGATATCATCAACTTCTCTCAACGAGGCCTTTCACCGGAGTCACGAACAGTTTGAATGTTTTCTACTGGCACGTCGGATCGAAGACCTGGGTTGGAGGGATCGACTCAACCCTTTGATACATTCAGGTATCAGTGATCGTAAGGGATCGAAGCTGCTCCATATTGCAAGTAATTTCAAGGATGATTCTCTCGCACAGGATGTGGTCGAATTGGTGCTTCAAAAGGCGCCGGACGCGAGCAGGGAGCTCAACCTCTTCGGAAGCTCCGCACTTCACTTTACCGCCTTGAAAGATCGAGCTCCTCTGATGAAGTACCTTATTCAGAAAGGCGCTGATCCCACAGTTGCGAACATTCGTGGGCAAACTCCCCTTCATATTGCTGTCCGCAATCAAGGCATTCAGGCTGTCAAAGAGCTGGTTCGAAACTTTTCGGAGGAGATGATATGCGCTCGTGATGACTTTGGTCAGACACCTTTACACCTTGCATGTCATACGAGATCGCCTCTCGAGTTGATCACAGACTTGCTAATTGCGGGTGGGCATCCAAATATTCCAGATCGTCATGGGCGAACCCCAATAGATTTGAGTCTCGACAGTAACAGACCCGAGCTCACGGATCTCTTGCTGGCCCATAATTACCGCGACATTGCCGACTTCAGATTGCCACCCCCATATCAACCCGCAAGCAGGTCACGTAGCTCGACAGAGACACCCTACGCGGATTGTGACTGTCAAGTCTGCCTTATGCTCCTTGCTGTGTCTGAGCTTCGTCTTGATCAATCCGCCGTCGATACGTGCACATGCCCGCACCATCTCACGATACTATGCCAAGATACGATGAGCCCGCAGGATGTCATCAAAACCACGTTTGCGACCTGCAACTGCAAAGGATGCGAGATGGGCCGGCAAAGGGGCGCAGAGACTCCACCTTGTCTCCCCCACCATGAACCTGAACCTGAACTCAACGACCCTTTAGAGCAGTCTCCAATGCTCGAGGAGTCGAGCAACAGTGCCCTATCACCATACCCGGGCCACCAATTCTATGACGACCTCCTTGACGCAGAACTCTCTCATAAACATGATGGGCTCTCGCTGCATGAAATCTCGGACATTGCTATTACTGCCTTCGAAGAGGCCGGCTTCCGAAACAAGACTTCATATCACAACAACCCTGAAAAGGTATTAGCATGGGTCATAAGCAATTGCCATCACCTACGATTTGTTTGGAGAATGGTCGGAATGTTACTCGATTGTGGAGCTCGTGTGGACACAACAGACAAGAGCGGTTGTACTGCGCTCCACGCTGCTGCCCGAAATGGCAATGGAGCGTTAGCACAGATCCTGATCGAACGAGGGGCAAACATCGATGTGCCTCGACAAGCCATATTGGCGCAGAAAGCTTATTATACACCAGCGAGGTATGCCTTGTGGTTCGACAAGCCGGTTGTACTTCGGCAACTTCTGAAGGCAGGATCAGACCCTGATGATCAGTCCGTCTACAATAAGCGCACCCTGCTTCACGAAGCAATTTGTGACTTCGAAAGATCTGGGGAGCACATTCCCATGCTACTTGCGCATGGTGCACGGTTGGATCTAGAAGACATCGACTCGAACAAGGCGCTGAATAATGCGAGTCTCAACGACCAAGTGAATGCAGCTTCGGTGTTGCTGGAGGCGGGTGCTGATGTCGATGTTGAGGGCAAGAACAACGCAAAACCACTAGCTATGGCCCTCGAGAAAGGCCATACCGAGATGATCATGCTGCTTCTACGTCATGGTGCCGATATACATGCACCTTGCTGTGACATGCCATGCGCTCTATTCTCGGCCGTTACAATGGGGCATGTGGGTGTTGTTGCAAAGCTCCTTCAGGACTACTCCGGCGCGGACGACATACATTACCAAGATACCAACGGCCGTGGCATTTTACACATTTTGTCAAACTTATCGGTTGGCAACATCTTGGAGAACGTAGATCTACTGATAAAGTACGGGGCAGATATTCATCTGGAGGATAACTCAGGCTCGACACCACTGCACGAGGCGGCGAAAGTGGGTAGCGCTACCATGATCGAAAGACTTCTCGCCAATGGAGCCATGCCGAACGCGCTGAATCACGCAGGAAAGACTCCTCTAGACATCGCGCAGACCAAGAGGCATAGGGAATCTGTGGAGTTTCTGGGTGGAACACTCGAAGTGAAGAAAAATCGCTGGTTCGGCGGTGGAGGTAAGATTTTCAAGGTTGCTGTATAACCATCTTGCCGGCCGGAGTGCAGGGTACGCGGCCTGGAAAAGTGCTGCAATACTATGGCACGGCGCAGGGTAGACAGGGTGAATCCGAAGTGGCGACCTCTTTGATATATGATTGTTCATTGACCGTTGATGCATATAAATCATCACCGCCTCCCATCACCAGATTTATCTTCTAGCTCAATACCCTTCGTCTTGCTTCCAATATTCTTATCCAAGAGGTTGATCTCTGTCGGATATGGGAGCACAGGGCAGACATAGATGAGGCAGAAGGTTGTTGTATTAAGAGAGCTACATAGAGCGATTATATACACAACCATGATGAGTAAGCAGGTGACTAACAGAGTCACGTGAAATGTAGTTCACAGTGTACCGTGTGAACTGAGGTGCCAGGCTGACACTCTCATTGGAATCGCTCCTAGGATGACGCCCAATGTACGATGGCTGGATCAGAATCGTACCATTGAGGTCCGACGATGTCTTACCGTCGCGCAAACTTGTGCCGTTCGAACCCAGTCGCTGTGCTTGTCCAGTCCGACCATTTCGACCTATCTTCCGGAAGCTGCCATCGCCCTCTTGCTTGTAAGTTGGGTAGGTACTCCTATTCGATGATCCACCGAGAACGGGGAAGAGCTTGACCAAAAGTAATCTGATACTTGGCATACAGGTGCACATGACACCAACGCCAAGCCCACCAGTGCTCCAGATAGACACATTGTAAGCCCAGGGCACCTTGTACGGTCACGTGGATTATCCACAAGCCAATCAGCCCACCACTCCATGTATATAAACCTACGTCACAGACCTCTCGATCATCAGATCACTACACAATACATCTTACATCATACATCAACCGCCCTTTTGCTTACAAACATCGTAGAACTCCCAGCTCACATTCGGAGAATTGGCGAAATTGACAAGTGCGTGGAGAGGACTGGATAGCAACGTTAAAATTCCGGTCTAAATGCGTGCGACGACAAACATGAGTGCGACACCAATCTTCTCCTTCCAATGAATCTGGAGTCGTCTGAGCTGCCTGGGAGGTATTCCGAGGCCCTAGATGTCTAGTACAATGCTGATAATCGCAATTGAGGAGGTGATGGCGTTGACGTTGAGACATTTTCCGTCGTTTAGGCCGTCCCAATGAGTCTAAAAGTAGCTGATAGATTGGCACTGAAAGATTGCCACAATAACTTAGACAATTCCCCAGACCCCGGTGAATGCTACATTGGCCCAAAGTAGACGCTGTGCGTCTAGTATCGTAAAGACTTAATGTAGAAGAAGATGATTGAGAGTTTCCAAAGCGTTAGTGTGGTGAAGTACAACACAGCTATGATCTCGTAATAGAACAGCATGGTCATGATTCGTCATGCTGGAGCACCCAGAGGTCGTGACTAATGCCGTGTTTTATGGTTCCGCCAATGGTTACAGCCGTGAGGGCGGTTCCCACCAATACTGTGGCGAGTATTGTCCAATCGTCCAGATCGAATCCGTGTTTTTCAAACACTTTGAACGCGGGTGGTACGATAATAAAGAGCTAGGTGAAGACAATGATGGCGTAAGATACTGAAGAGTAGACCGAGCCACGGTTCCGGAAGGGCGTGCTAGAGTTTGTTGCACTCGTATTTTTGGTTACTGTGTCGTCTTAATGGAGCTCGTTGTAGACGCTTCACGTAGTTGAGAATTGATATTGCTTTCGAACACACATGAAGCTTCGAGGATTATACAGTTCTGCGTCACTCACACTGTCATGGTGTATTGATACTGCTAGTTCGTGCAGACGCACTCCAAATCTGTCGGACTGCACGTGCCGGTTGTGAAGGTTATAAGACATTTTTGCTATCTGCAACTCAGAAGATTCTCTGTGAGGGGTTAAAACGATGCTTACTGCGCATGGTGCGACCTGTTCCAGCACAGCCATTGGATCAGAAAGCTGTGCATCAGAACAGCACCACAGGCTGACCACGCTCACTAGAAGCATTTGTAGACGCTGTAGCATCATGGGCAAAAACTGGGCGGATAACTTCTCACAGGCCGATTTTGTATCGACTTAAGGCGTTGTTCGCACTCTTGTATCGACTCTCGAGTATTTGGATGGAGAAGCATCCTTTGCCCAGGCGTGGTCTTTGTACTGTGTCCCTGCAGCAGAACGCTTGCCGAAGTCTACCAAATGAGCCAAATGCTGAAGCAAGTGCTTGCATGGCTGTTCGGGCACTTGTCCATCGCGAGTATACTCGCATGATCTCTTTCACTTTCGCCTCTCGACCTGCATTTTCTGAAACGATCTACCGAGTCCATAACTTAGCGGAAGTTTCATGCTCGCATCATCATACTTGGCAGGTTCAGACCAGCCCTTTTTTGATATGATTTGCAGACATGTGGCGTTGCAGAGACGGTGTAGTGTGAAACGGGCTTCAACTTATATTTGCAACGTCGAAACACTGATCTGCATCTCATGCGTGTGCTATGTCTAGAACGATGTCCCTCCTAGGCGCTTATCCGACAGGGGAAGATTGGCAATGCAATTAGTCCTGGCGGACCGGCGAACTGGTGAACCGGCACCACGTCCCCGCGGTGAGGCTTCTACGGTTCGTCTGAGCAAAAGTTGTTTGAACTCAGGGTCTCGATCAACGAGTAAGTAATCACAAGTTCGCCGAATCCTGCGCTTGGCTGGGGAAATGAAAGAAGTTCCCAGCATGCCATGTCAGGCAACGCAGGCCGAGCCACTTTTTCTCCGAAGTCTCATACTAGGAATCTTGGTATATTTTATAAGAGCATCATTTTCGATCCCACATGCAGGTGACTCAGGAGCTTTCCAAAATGTCCAAATATTGGCCAAAAAGTGCAGGATTCCTCGACTATGGGGCATACACTAATCAACTATGAGAAACCTGTAGACTGTCCTCCATCCGCCTACTCATCCGCCAAATCTGAGCTTCTGTGAAATATTTTCCTCCTAGCGACCACTTAACATCCCATGGTGCATGCACCAGAACAGTCTGTGACGGAAATATGGTCTCGTACCAATGAAATCAAAGAAGGACCTAGGAAAGGTATAGGTCGAGTTTGCTAAAATCTCGAAAGGAATACTCACAGTGATGCCCCCATGCACATGATGTTCGTGGCAACGAACCATTGTATGCCTGCACGTACACAGTACATCTTGCACTGGCGGATATGTGACCATCATCGAGCCGCAAAGATCTCGGAGGAGCTGTCGGTGGCGCACAGGAATCATTGCCAGCGGGCTGTTATCGAATGCTCGAGCGCCATGGAACATGTACGATGATCTGGCGAACTCAGGCATGGTATATTGATAACATGTCTCTTTGTCGTTCTTCAGGAACGGAATGATACTGACATACTTCCACGCATTGTCGCCCGCGTGATTCTTATTGATGTCATCGTGCAGTTTCTGCCATAGGTCCTCGACAAGCTGACGTTTTGTCTTCGAACCAGATTAGGAAACATCCGTTGGTAGATGCTGCGGCAGTCGAAACGTTTTCTCGCGCAACTTGTCGTCCCGATCGATCGTCTTCGCCCAGAGACCGTTGACGAAATATGCAGATATAAGGCTGTAGAATTCCAGCTCGTTGAGGATCATGAGACCGATCTCATGGGGCAAGGCTGGGAACAGGAAGTCGATAGTGTCTGCAGATGTCATGTTAACGACGTGGAAACTGTCATGAGGGACGGAAGGACACAAGGTCTTCCATACTGCACTGAGCTTGCTCCAGGCAAGAAATAGGACCACCGAGCAAGCCAAGACTGATTGTTATAAGGAAGACACATGACAGCTGCTAGCCACCCGGCTAAGCGGCACCAAGACTGTACAGATCTTTCAAGGACCCGGCTCGGTGCAGAGACAGAATAATTGGTTGGTATTGTTATCGTCCGCTAGGACACCTATCAACGTCCAAGATATTCGCCTCCCATAGCGTATACGACAGCCAAAAGACCGATTCTCATCAAACCTGTCCGCCTCATAGTTGGACGCAACACACAGGGATGAGGAGAAGATGCCTCAGTTTAAGCCACCTAAGACAAGTAAAAGTAGTAGACAGACTTCACAAGCCCATGCCTTGATCGATGTATACACAAACACCGGAACACCGACCACAAGTAATACTCAAATGCAAAACACCATTTACATGCCCCACAAAAGGCTATGTTCTCATGTACTATCTACGGCCGTCATCGAACGGAACGAACGAGAAACCACACATTACGTTTACGACACCACAGAAGATTAAAACGAAACACTCTAGGAAACTAAAGGAGAAAGAGTGCAGAAGCCAATCCCAACCCGAACTCCGCTAACAAATCTCAAATCCGACAATCACGCCCCCAGCCCAAGAAATCAAACTATAAAATCACAACAACCACTTTTAACGCCAAGAAACCCACAGTCAAGAATCCCAACATCGCGAAAACATACACATCCCCCCTCCATAATCCCCTCACATACCGCACGCCTTATCCATCTCACCAATCATGCGGCTTACACATCCACGGCTTCCCTCCCTGATCACACACATCCGGCCTAACGTCCTCTCGCTGATGCGACAGGTTACGCCAATGATCGAGAGCCAGAGCCTGGGCTTCCGTCGGCTCGGGTAGGGGCTCGATGAGGCACGTGGGGGTGGTGAGTATGCCTTTGTCTGTGCAGGTGTCGTAGCATCTGGTGGGGGTTAGGGGGGTTTTGTGAGGGTTGGGGGGTGTGGGAGGGGGGAGAGAGTAAGGGATGTGGATGTGGAGGTAGGAAGGGTGTGGTGGGAATAAAAGTAGAGTACATACTTTCCGTAAAACTTATCCCCCTCCCCACATCGCTTGATCGCATCGACGCAGACAGATTGGAAAGAACACGTTATCGTGCCCATAGAGCTATTCGAAAGAGATGCGTCGCTGGGCAAAGGGGCGGGCGTGATAGCCGCATCATCGGGCCACTGGGGCTCGTCGGGGATGTATTGGGCCTCCGTTGGCGTTGGGACGCAGTCTGGCATTGTGAAGGTTGGGAAAGCAGTCATGCCAGACTCGCATACGACCCAAGTGCTGCAAAAGATCAATCGAGTCAGTCTAGTGTTGAGAGGGGCGATGCGAGATATGAGAAGCGAGAGGCAGGAGACTCACGTAGAGTACTGAGCGCCGCAAAAGTCCGTGGTCTCAAACGTGCTCGTCTGACCACAAGCCCGTCGAGCTGGGCCAGCATGAACAAGAGCATTCATGCCGGACAGAAGAAGCAAGTGATGGACCTTCATATTGACGGTGGAGTGGGTGGTGGAGGTACGGAGGTATCAGGTGGCTTGGCTGGTCTTAAGTGGATGGAGAAAGGGAGACAATGTTTGTCGGCTTTGATCGCCCAAGGGTAAGAGGATCTGCGAACAGTAAAAGGTGCGAGGGGTGGGGCTCAGACTTTTATCCTTCGAATGGCTTGAGACTGTGGGTGCTTGATGTCGTTCCCATGCGGTGTACAGCAATGATTAAATAGGCTCTATCTGCGCTGATCAGTTGAGCTTGAGAAATCGTTCCACCTCGTGTTTTCGTCGAGAGATGATCGATCGTCTGTGGCCAGAGATCATTGCCACGTTCAAGCTGCTGTGTCCTTCGAAACATGTGGAGAGCTTGGGTTCGCGTTGCTTGCTGACTGGTTGGAAGGGTGGTATCGTGTCCCGAATGAAGGAACCTGTAAATGAGCAACCAACCTTGGAGCAATCTGAATTGTTACACTGTGACATGTTACCTCAGCTAGTGATGTCGGTATTGTGCAGGAGCTGCCACAAATGAGCACCTGCATAAGGCGCATGATTGGCGAGCCCCTACGAGCTGGGACGATGTGTCTCGAACAGTCAGAGGCCATAAGGTATGGTCTGTGCGACAGACGGCATTCCGGAGCTTCGTGAACGAGAAAATACAGCTTGGCATGAGTTCAGCCTGTACTCAATGGACATTCCATACCGAGACAGTCAACAGCAAACATACTAGCCACAACCCGAGGTGACTTCCCAAGGGAAGGAAATTGGCTCTAACGATCGAGCTGAATGCTACCTTCATGAGACCTGCATGGCAAGCGAACAGTTGTACGGGCCAGGTACAAGGTCTCGGGCAATATTTCGGCTGTTCACGAGAGCAGCTAGAGTGTGTACATCGTAGAGGACCGGTACATTGAGGTCGCAACGACATCGGAACATGAAATATATTGATAATTCTGGTGATAAGGTCGCTACTGAAGACTAGTATATCATGTGTTGTGAAAATTCATGAAGAAAAGAGTTGACGTCGAAGGCTACAGCAACGTGTGGCGACTTTTGACGTATATTAAGCGAGCTGCATTAAGAACATATATTTTCGTGACTTGTAACAGGTCATGCCTTGTTCCATGCTCGCACCCGTGGCTCGTTGTCGTCGAAGACTCTGTGCGATCGAGTGGTGCATATTGCACGCCCGCGCAAGACATGGATTATTGCTCTTATCATTGCCCTATTTAGGGCCTTGCGTATCGACTATGATGGCTGTAGTCTTTATTTGGGCCTTCGACTTCGTAGGTGATGTCAAAGGTTTGCAGTGAAGCGCCTTTAAACATGAACTCGCAGATGTTTCTGTACTTATCTGGATCGCACCAGTGGTATCCCTTCGCCACCCAACCTTTATGGGGTGGGCTTGGCGGTGAGAACTCCCACATGTTGAAAAACGCTCCAACATGCTCGCCATCCTCGTCCGCGAACCATGCTGTGATCTTATCGGTAGACTCATTGTATCGGTAGATGTAGCGACGTGACGCTGGAAAAGTGAGACCGTTGTCCATCGCGAAAATCCCCTGTTCGATGTAAAGATACTCCGCCGAGTAAACGTCAGCGGTTGGCTCACGGGGATGGAAATGTGCTGTGCCTGAGAAGCTACCGCCAGGCGACGTGGCTTTTCGCGTATCGATCTTACGATTGAGCGTCCACCTGCCTTGCATACCACGAAACACTGCAGCTGCCACAAACTTTGCGTTCGAGGTCGAGGCTTGAAGTATGTCAGTGACCTCATTGACAACGACTGTGGCATCCACATCGGTGCTGTCGATATAGCGTGAGGAAAAGGCTGGCCCCTGTGCATCTCCGAACGGAGAGTCATTCCGCTTGGAAGTGGTTCGTCTCGCGAGTTCTTCGACCAAACCAACGTAGTCTGCCATCCAGAATTGCGGAACCTGCAGTGACCTTGCTTTGAGAGCTTGGCGCATCTCTTTTGCCTCGCTGTTCTGGTACAACTTGTCTTCCTTGTCGCGCACACCACGCTGATGTTCCTCCCTGGTCCAGATGTCTGCAATGAGACGAGCCTGCAGCTCCATGACGCTCCAGTACGGGCCTTCATAAAACCCAACAAATCCAATGGTCGGAATCTCGGGTGCGAGTATGGAACCTCGAGAAAGCAGCAGGGGAACTCGCGGACACGATTTATCGTGAGAAAGGAGCTGCTTGACATCGTCGTCGAAGAAGTCGAGGTTCGTCTCGTAGCCAGTAGCCTCGATGATGCCAGTCACGTCACCGAGGATCTTGCTTTCCTATGAGCTGTCAGTCGGAACAACAGTCCATCTCTCGTGTTGAACCAACCGATTGTACAGTCGAATAGTCTGCCCAGGGAGCCTTTGGTTCGACGCGGATAGTGAATCTACCTTGTGCGTCCTCCTCTACACCATCGACCCAGCCTTGTACGGGCACTATCAGTCCGCTCCTCACGAACTCCAAATAAGTGTCAGTGATTCCCGTGTACCCTGGAAAACCTAGTCGATCTGTTGCATACACCAGAGCCGAGTGTCCGACTTCTGCTTGATCACCGCCAATGACAGAGCGCAGGAATTGATGTCCCTTTTCGGCTTTTTCTGGGGGCACCGTGGCAATGGCAGCTGAGATGTCCCCGCTACCCCGCCGTGAGAGGTTGTACAGTACCAGATCGAGAGGCAGAAAGCATGGGGCTACGGCGTTGGCAGCAGGTGTTGTCGCTGTCTCTTGTGAAATATATCGAGGTAGACAGTAGAACGGTCGGTTGATGATGTGGTATATCGTGCTGTTAGCATGGACAGACTTTTCTTTCCCCGGAGAGTATTTTGCGCTGGAAATTTGGAAGGCCGCCTGTGCCGCTGCCTCTGATCCGCTGATACCACCACCAATGACGGCCACTTTCCCCGGGCTTTCGGAAAGGGTGGACAGTGTTCGGAACTGAGAAGAGTGCTGCATGTTTCTTTTGGAGCCTCCAGCAGATGAGGCCAATGAGCGCGTAGGTCGATCGAAGAAGCCGCAGGCCACAATCAAATAGTCGAACGTCTGTGTATCTTGCTCTTTTGAAATTTGGTCGGTCGAGGTCACCTCCCACCTGTTGAAACTTTCGATGGGACGAGCTCGAGTAATGCGCTTGTTGTACCTGACTTTCGAATCGACCCCAAACTTCTGAGCATACCGGGCCAAATACTGCCCAACTTGCCAGGCTTTCGGGAACATTGGAACAATGCCAGGCGACGATGATGCACTTGTAGGGTTCGAAAAATCCACGGAAGTCCAAGCAAGATCGGAGAACGCAACCGTAAACCGACTCAAATTTGTTTTCATCTCGGGGCTGCACTTGTCGCCATGTTCGCCTGGCTGCGCTCTCCACATGCCACCAACGTGATCGGCCGACTCGAAAACGGTGACCGTATAACCGCCTCTCTGCAGGAAGGTTTTCGCTGCAACCAGACCCGCCGGTCCTGCGCCGATTATACACACGCTCTTCATTCTGTAATGGCGCGGGGCTGCAACTGTGGTATTGGTGCAAGAATCACGGTCTCAATCCCGGAGCCCAAAAGGATCTGGCATGAGGAGTACGCTGTTCAGTAATGAATATGATAGTAGATTGGAGAATAAGACAACAGACAGCGTCGAGGCTGTTCTCCGAATGTCTCTGGGGCGTGGTGGGGAGAGAGCGAGAGCACTAGGCGGATTTGACCGAGGTTCAGCCAATGGAAAAGCTGCTGCCGGTATGACACGTTGACATGCTTGAGACTGAAATTATATGCATTCATTCATTGAGGATACCAGAGTTGATGAGGGTGACTTTCATGGTCTGGAACTGCGTCTTGCCGTACTGCCAGACGGTTAGCATTGTGACTGGCCGCGGAAATACGATGAGCAGCGTACTGAGATGAGATACCGAATGTGGCCCTGGAGTGGTGTCAGCGGCAAACTCGCCGTGGATGCAAAAAATACTGCATACCAGATCATTGACAAAGCGATGTTGTTCAAATTCGGCCCTGGCAAACTGCCGCATGTCCTTTCTTGCGCTCTCCTCGGTGATATTGGCGGTGCTGCGGACAATTTCTCGCCACAAAGCCAGTGCTCGCTGTCGTTGAATGAACTACAGTACAGTGAGTGGTCACATGAATACACCCAGTGATAGACAAGATTGCCGTACATGGTCGAGGCCAACAGGACTCTTGCCTCGTTCTCGCAGCCGCGAGGGGGGCTTGGACGCTATTGTGGCAAACCGACGCAGCATTCCTCTAAAGTGTCGTCTTATCGACCGCTGAGACGTGTGTGAATGGTGCAATCTGAATCTGGAACAATGCTCGGCTTCGAGAGGCTCAAATCTGCATGCGTGTTGACGTAAAGAATGGGCCCCGGCGAGCTAGGCCGTGAATGATTAGATGGGATTTAGCCTTGCCGTCGGCCACATTTGCCCCGCGACGCGTCTCCCCACAAGTCCATTTGTTTGACGCGCCAACACATCAACCCCACCCACGCCATAACATTCACTGTCTCGTTCAGCGCCGCGTTTCGTCACGATGCCCGAGTACTCGGAGCTCGAGACTATCTACCGCGCCCTGCACGCGTTTCCCCTGCGTCGCAACAGGTGGGACGAACATCCAGACGACAAACCCCTTCCACCCCCTACCGAAAGGCCCATCTTCAGTGGCAGGCGACTGGAGCAACGGAGCCCATCTCCTCCCCTCAAGCCAGACGTACCCTTCATCTATCCAGACCCGACCAAGACGATGCCCCGCGCTTGGGGTGTCCCTGACAAAATCAGGGAGCTCCTCGAGAAAGGCTGCCCTCAAATCGAGCCCTACAAGCTGGCGGCCCCAGACCTGCCCATCGAGTTCGAGCTTGTCGACTCCCCTTCAGCCCTACGAGACAGCGATTTCGAAGCCTGTTTCCAGCTCGTGAAACAGACTTCATCCAACGACTACAAGAGCTCCAACATCGGCTGGAGGCCAAAGAAGAAGAAGGAAGAGATGCGTCACCCGGACATGATGTACCTGCTGATCCGCATGGCTGGAGCGAGCGAGAATAACGAGGAGCCCAATGACATCCTTGGTTTCCTCTCCTTCATGTTCACCTTCGACGATCCGCCCCACGCAGAACGTGAGGTCATCTACATCTACGAGATCCACCTCGTACAGGATCTTCGTGGGCGCGGCCTTGGCACCATTCTTATCCAGTTCCTCGAGTTCGTCACGCTCGAATGCTGCATCACCAAGATGATGTTGACGGTCTTCAAGGTCAACGAGCCAGCAAGGAAGCTGTACTCGAGGCTGGGATACACCAAGGACGCGTGTTCGCCGGAGGACAAGGTGGTGAGGAGGAGGATCATCGATGCGGACTACATCATCATGAGCAAGGACTTGGTGGACAGGTTCTGATGCTGATTTCTGTTTCTGCTTCGGCTGGCGCAAGGATATGATACCCAGGAGTGGCAAGCTCCCTATCAAAGTCAATTTCATGTCTTCTCTACTCTTCTATACTGTCTTATCTCCTCTTGCTGTCCTACTTTGATTCTGTGCCCGCCTGAAGTTGTCTAGCAGTGTTTCCCTTCAATCTCGCTGACGGATACATCACTGAAGCCCTGCTTGCCGCATCAACAGCACCTCCACTGTTCAGAAGGAGCATGCAGCCATCAGGGCCATCTATTCTCTCACCTTCACGTCGCAATTCTCGTGCTGCGGCTGCCCCGCATGACCCTCTTCGTCGCCACACATCCCAGTTTGGGCTAGCGTGGCAGCTCTGTCAGTGCCCAGGCAACTTCGCCTTAACTAAGCAGCGTTTGGTTTATCTGCCCTCACCTCAGCGCCTCGTTTCTTTCCTCCTTCTCACTTACTTCTCCCCCAATTTCAACTCCTCTGGGCCATTCCCCCTCCCAGTGAGTGTCCTTCCCCAATCATCCCAGAACAACTACTGACCTTGGCAGCAAAAGCCTGGCTCGAGCACCCCTGGGCGGACTTGTTCTCGCCGTGACCCTCTACTTATGGGACCTCCGCGTCCATAGGCCTCGCGGCCCCCGCGAGGCGCGCGACAAGTCCGCGGTTCTACCCCATACTTACAACACGCCCATAGCATGGTAAGCCTCTGCTCAATTGAGCCTCACACAATGACTGACCACATTGTAGGGAGTGAGGGGTAGTGACCGCGGACGCGCGGAAGGCTGTCCCCTTCCGCGCGACGTCCTGGGGCACCAGTTGCATCCATTGATGCGCTGGCGCCCTGGGACGTCACTACAATAGAGGGCGTGACCTTCTGGTAATATTCTCACCTCAGCTGCGTCTCCCACCATCACTGACACCGTCCAGACCACGCCCAATACACCGGTGGCCGGAAGATGCAGAGCATCTTCCGCGCTATGTCCCGAAGAATTCCTCGGGACATCACCGATAGTGGGTGTGACCCGCTTGGTACGTACTGACAATTTCTTCGCCCTCTTGCAGTCACTGACGATCCGCAGGGTACACCCACGATACCGGTAAAACTTGTGTCGTGCGCCACGACCCTCCCGCTCAATGTCCGAGCAGGAGGGCCGTGGGCCGGCCAAGGCCAGCGTGGGTGTCGTCCGCATCAAAGTTGATGCTCCCGCAGCTCTCTCCCAGCAACCAACCGCACAGCCGGCGCAACAAGCGTCGGCTGCCGAGGTTCCCAAGGAGAGAGCGCGGGACATCGACTTGACGATACCCCGCCACCATGCAGCTTCAAGTGAAGCTCGTAAGACTCCTTCTCTTCCCTGGTAACGACCACGCTAATCAATCTCAGTACGCTTGCTTCACCACCATCTGCTCGAGGATATCCTTGCCGACGACCCGCTGGCGGTCGTCGGCAAAGACATCCTCGAGCAGCATGTTTGCCGCCTTCGACAATCTATGTGTATTCGGGATCCAAGCTAAACCCTCTTGGCCTCAGACATGGCAAGCGTGGCCTCACCACACCTCATCCCACGAAGGAGGTGGAGCTGGATCTGACCACAAGCGTACCACGATACAGGGCTTCGCGGGGAATATATCCCCAGGTCAGATCCAGCTCCGCCATCTTCACATAATCTGGTCCCGCCGTCTTCACAATGTCCCGCTTCCTCCCGCACGCTCAACGAATTCGAAGGACAGATCAAGCTCTCGATCTTCGTCGACGCCAGCCCAGAGTCGTGCTTCAAACGAGTTCACCAGCATAGACTACGTGCGCTCTGGGTTGGCGTCGACGAAGACAAGAGCGTGATGCACTTCCGCATCGAGTTCCACGATGCCTATGGAACCATTAACACTCGGGATATGAGAGCGATTGCTCTCTGGGAGATCTTGGGTCGCGCGGCCGTACCAGATCATGGCGCCCATGGATGGCTTGAGTGCCGTTGGCCTCGCCATGTTGTGTTCTGGTGCGGTGTGTGGCCGAGGAACAGTCAATATGAACAAGCTCAATAGAGCGGGATCGGCGTTTTGGGGGTGGTGGATGGAGTTGGTGGATGGCGTTTCGCATCGCGATATTTTTCTGTATTCTGAGTACAACAGTAATGAAACGTTTCGCATAACTATATCATCCCTCCACCTGACTTCCATTGCTTAACCACATGCCTGCCTCAATTATAGACTCAACCCTCCAAACCAACTCGGAACCTCCTCCTACTCCTGTGCTATCATCACACATTACCAACCTCCCCATGACTATGCCGTACTCTACTCTCCCCCATCCGCTCCCCTCCTCCCCAACCTCTCACTTATGCACATTACTCTGATTCCTCGCATTCTTCAACCCACTACAATTCGAGCAATTGTAGCACCTATTCTTTCGTCAGCCCATCCCCCCTCCTCCCCTCCCCGCTTCATCGTAGCACTTACCCAATACAGTCCTTGCAATTGGTACAGTTATGGCAATCGACGCAGTCGTTGCAGTTGGAACCTAGATGTCGAGATCAATTAGTCGTGCTTTTGGCTTAGCTAGGAGGATGGGGCTGGGAATAGGGTGAGATGAGATGGAGGGATACGAGAGAGGGGTAGAAAGAGAGTAAACAGGGTGTGATACATACAACTATAACATTTCTCGCACCCATTACAATTCGAGCACGAGGTCGAATCTGTGCAGTCCTTGCAGTTGCTGCAGCTATGACCTACCATCATTGTCAGTAATTTCCATCACATACTCACAAAGCGAGCAAAGTTTCGGCGCGACCTCGAGCCCAAAGTCAGGGCAGAGAAAGGACGTCGAAGATGTGTGGGAAACAGAAGCAAGCGCGACATACACCCAACACAATTCGTACAATTACTATTCGAGCCTCCATCAGCCATATTCTTCGAAGGTGCGCAGCCCATCACGAATCCCAAAATCTTGTGCTACGTATTGATGAGTGTCGCGAGGATACAGAGTACGTAGTGAGTAGTACGCAGTATGCAGTACGCAGAGTAGTTCAAAGTATCAGCACTCAAGCACGGATATCGAGACGCTGAAATCGCGTTCCTGGGATCCCCTCAATATATGTACGTCTACGTCACGTCACTCCGGCATCTACTGATAAGGCTGAGCTGGCCTGCAGGGGTTTGGTAGGTTGTGAGGAAACGCGAGAGATGCGAGGATAAGGATGTGCGAACTGGTGGAGCGAATAAGACTGCATGCAGGGTCTGGCATAGTCTGCATAGGGTTAGTTGCGTATGCGGGTGTAAGAGTTGGTGGTGTGCTGATAGTGGGGTCGAGGATTGTTGGATATCGGTTCTGCGTATGCTAGCCGTTGGGGTGGATCTTTCTTGGTGGTGGGCTAACAACTTGGAAGAGGATATTGCGATATAGTAGTTTGCGCATGCATTTGTACGTCGTGGTTGTAGATTCCGATGTTGAGATAGCGGTATTCTGATTCTAATCCACTTCCGCGTCTCCCTAACTCACTGCTGCTGCGTCAGTTCGCTTTCTCACCTCCCCATCGCAGCATCGATAACATCCTGCGCCAGCTTTTCCGCGTGCGCATATGTAACTCCCTGTGTATGTCCCGGCGCTGAAAATGGCAACACACTCGCATCGATTACTCTCAACCCTTGTACGCCAAACACCCTCCCCTTCGAATCCACCACCGCGCCATCCGACGCATTCTGGCCCATCGCACACGTTGCTGCGCCGTGGTGAATTGCAGTCAACCCCTTGGCTCTGATGTGTGCCAGGATCTGCGCATCGGTGGTCACGTTTTTGCCAGGCTTGATCTCCGCGCCAAAGGGCGCAATGTGCGATGCGATCGAGCGTCCGCGCTTGTATGCTGCGACGGCTAGTTCCTGGTCTATAGGATCGTCGAGCCATCCGAGATAGACAATGGGCGCGATGGAATTGTCTGCGGATCGGATGGAGATGTTGCCCCTGCTACTGGCTGAGGTCAAGAGCATCGCAATGCTGCCCGTGTCGACCGTGTCAGTGTTCTCTTCGAGGGCTTGACCTGCCGAGGCGAGGATGTATTCGACGTTCGGCCAGTCTGAGGGCAGGCTAGCGAGGTATTCGCGGGTGGGTTGGCTAAGATTCGCGGTGTAGAAGTTGGAGAACTTTTCCCAGCCTGCAAAATCGCTGGCTGGACTGCTGAGCGGACCAGAGCCGTTGACAAGCCACTGCTCAGTGCTTGCTCTGAAGATTTCAGCACTCCGTGTCCAGGCGTCGCGGCTCGGGACATCCATTCGATGGGTGATGCTGCCCAGGGCGGGTGTGTCGTGGTAGTTCTGGCCTACTCCTGGTAGGTCGGAGATGACTGTGATGTTGTGTTCTTCGAGCATCTCTCGAGGTCCGATACCAGAGACCATGAGCAGTTGCGGAGAGTGAATGAACCCACTGGACACAATGACTTCCTTGCGAGCGCTGATTGTGAAAGGCTTCAAGCCGTTGACTGTGACGTTCACGCCCGTGGCACGCTTGTTGCCATCGAACAGCAGGTTACGAGCCATGCATGACTGGTAGATCTTCAGGGACGTCCTTGCAGCGGTTCTAGAAAGAAATGCGACCTCGGTGCTGCTTCGTGTGCTATCCGCCTCGCGCAGAGTAAACGGCCAGTATCCATGACCGAACAGGTTGCCATTGAGGAAGCCATCGTTCGGCGAGAATCCAGCTGCGGAGTATCCAGCCGCCCCAAAAGATGACACTGGTTGCGCATACTTTGGATGGCTCAACTGCACCGGGCCTCCAGGTGCGTCAAACGTCGTCAGCGTGTAATTGGGCGAAGCGTTCGCGGCTCTAAACTCGAAATTTGGCGGCGTAAACGTGAAGCTCTTCTTCATGAATGGAAACATGTTGTCCCATTGATATGCATCATCGCCGGCGATTTCAGCGATCTTTTGGTACCATCCGCGAGTCGCCCTTCTCTTCGTCAATATGCTTGTGGTTTGAGTTCGAATGATGCTTACCTGTGGTAGATCTCCTGGTTTCGCGCAGAACTTCCGCCCAACGTCTTTCCTTGCGCATAATGAATGACTCGTCCGTCTGAGCCCGGAACAGGCTCCGAGCAGATGCCCCAATCGATCAAAGGCTGATAATCCTCGGGATCTGGACCAACATACTTGGTCGAGTAGAATGGGCTGTAGTCGAAGTCAGTGTGCATATAGTCCACGGACGCTGCATTGCTCACATCTGACTGTAGTTACCATTCGAGATCTCATAGAAGGAGCCAGGCTCGATGACTGCAACTGTCATGTTTGGCAGCGCTGCTGCAAGCCGAGAGGCAGTCAACGCGCCAGCGAGACCAGCGCCTACGACGACATAGTCAAATGTTGCATTTACTCCTGGATTACCAAATGAGTTTCCTAGTAGGCGTCCTGGCGCATAGAACTGGCGAAGCAAGCTGTCATCGTCCAGTTGGGCGGTCGCGAGGCTGGCACTCAAGCTGAGAAGTGCTGCAGAGAAACGCATGATGAGAACGACTAAGAGTCTTGTCCAGCGCGAGCAATTGGTTGCTTATTGAGGGCTTCCGATATATTTCCATTTTCGTGTGTTGGCTGCGCCCGCGCATTTGGGTAGTTCATGCTGCGTCATCGCCGATTTAGGTCAATTGCCCTTCCCGACCAGCTGCTGGCATTGTGCTGTGTACAGCGAGATCTCCCTCAAGCTACATGCAGCGTGCATTAATGCCATTGACGGTCCGTGAGTTCGGGGTAGAGCGAGGCTTCCTGTAGGGCGGTGCGGCTACACTAAAAGGATCGGAGCGTGGACGGAGTGGGTGTGTGTAGATCTGGTCGTGCAGTTTTGGGTGATGATAGGCTGCGCTAGTCGACGAATGATGTGCTGTCAACCACGAATGGCTGAAAGGGTCGCCGAATCGAGACGTCAGTCAAAGTTATTGCCCGGAGTTTGTGTATCATTTTGACGTATCCTGACGACCAATGAGGTAGATCGCGCGTCCATTCGTGCTATCTATGTGGTATCCTGGTGACACTCAGGCATCTACCACTACTTCGAACTCCTCCCATCCCACCTTGTAGCCCTCCAGGCTACTCAATCCCGCCTACTTCTCAACGTCGTGATCTTTGCCAGACGGCTCGGATCCTCCCTCTCCTTCTCCATCCTCCGGTGCCACTCCGCCTCCTTCTGGACCGCATTCTTCTTCGCCCTCGCCGTCTTCCACCGCATGTAGTAGCAGCAGACTGGGAAGAGGATGGTGCCAATTGCGCACCAAGCGAACAAGATGCCAAAGTTCAGGCCAACGCGCGGATGAAGGTCGAACAAGATGGAGCGCGTGAGCCCCACGATGTTGTGCATAGGCCACGCATAGCCCCAATAGAAGAACTTTGGGGCCAGTTCGAGCGCGTAGAAGCCTGTGGCGACGTTGGAGATGACCCAGAAAATGAGCCAGAGCGCTGTCCAGGGTGTGCCGAGGATCATGGCCATGTTTTCGGAGGCAAGGCCGAAAGCTGTCATCCCTACCCAATTCCCCATCCAGTACACCACGAAGGTGCCCCGTGCGTACGCGTTGGGGTTTTGTGTTGGCCAGACGTGCGAGCCAGACGGGCGGTCCATGGGCATGAGGAAGGCAAGACTCACGAGCGAGTAGACCAGGCTGAGGAAGAAGTAGCTGGTCACAGTGGCGATATATCGCCATGCGATGAGTTGGTTGAAGATCAGCGGAGGGTGGCCCTTTGGAGCGAGGTACTTGAGGTGTATGGGGAGGAAGAAGGTGAAACTGAAGAAGGATATGATGATCAGATAGATCAAGCCAATGCTTACTGCAGGCGTGGCAATGGGCGGACTGAATGGGCGCAGATCGTATACGGTAAACTCGATGCCTGGCGATATGGCTTGCGGTGACGAGGCTATGTTCATGTCTGAGATGGAGACGTTCTTGTCGAGCAGGTGTGTGATCCAGGCGCGCCCAAAGTCGGACACGACGCGCTTCTGTAGCACTGTCATGCTGGGTACGATATATGAAGCGGAGACTGTTTGATCGCGCGCGGAGTTGTATGTGATCTGGCATGCGCCCAACGGATCGTAGCTCGAGTTGCTCTGCAGGACTGCAGCTTCGAGCAGCGCAGTGGCGTTCGAGTTGATGACGACAGCGGCCCAGGCATCGAAGTTGTAGACGCTCTCGCGGACCTTGAGGGGATCGTTGTTGAAGTGTTGCGGCTTGTAGAAGGTGTAACCAGGGGCGCCGCCGCCCTCGATCAGTCGCTCAATGGATTGGGTCACAAAAGGGCCAACGAAGGGTGTGGTGTTCGAGTATGGCGATACGCCGTCGAAGTCGACTACTATGATTCCGAGTTTGTGGATGTTGTTGGCCTGGCGGAAGAGCGCGCCCCAGAAGAGACAGAGGAAAGCCATGATGGCCACCGCCAGGATGAGATCTTGTACGGGTTAGCGCAAGGTCTTTAGTTGTTTGTACTCGGAACTCTGACGTACTGGTTCGGAGCCACAACTTGAGAACATGGAGTCTGACGCCAGCCTAAATAGCAATGTGAGTCTCTAGACTTGATCTTTTGGGGCGGACATGAATGGTACCATTGACCAGTGCCAGAATCCGACAGGCTCCTGCGCTTGCACCTTACGACTAGCCCTCGTCCGGAAGCTCTGCAAGGGGGTTGGTGCACCGGGTCGAAGCAACTCTGTATCTCTTGCTGTTTCTGCCTTTTCGATCTCCGGTTGCTCGGGTGCAATTTGTTCTTGCGCGACACCGCCCCCATCGTCGCTTGAACTGTCCGATGCGTTATAAGGCCATTCTTCGTGGTTGTACGACGGCGCAATCTGGCAACCAAGTGTCGGAGTAGGCACCATGTCGTCGCGATGGAGCCCGGTGTTGTCAATCCAAGCCTCAACTGAATTAGGAGCGAGGCGCTGCGAAGTTAAGTACGAGAGCTGTTGATTGTCTTCCATGCTTGGGCGTGTGCTGATTGGTGCTCACGATGCTGTGCGGTGCTGACAGAGCATGAAGCTTTTGCGCTAACTTGCGATAAGGTGTAGGCATTGGTTGGAGCGGCAGTACGCTCGGACATTTTCCAGGTGAATGTGAACGCTAGTTTACAGAGCCGCCAGAACAAAGACACCAGGCTCGAAGGAGGCTTAGATAATGATTACTTGTGACAGAGGTTGGATACTAGGAGTGCGTGGTCATTATACCCTGTGGGTGACATTAATCAAAGTCTACATGTCGAGCATTGAGTGGCTTCCCCTGAAAGCCTTCCGGTCTTCTATTCATGTTGATGGACATATTTTAGAGATTCCAAGTGAACGAATGGCACTTGGCCGTGCTGCATTCTCGGATGGCGTTGAGGCAATGTCAAGGGAGGAGCTTTCGTGTCCAGCGGCGGCGAGAACGCGACATTTTGGCGGTCGCTTACGGTAACTTAGCTCAGCCTAACCAGACGTGACTGCGATTTCGCGTTTGCGACATGTCCTTCGCATCAGCTCTCTCACTATGTAGCGTCGTAGGCCGCTCTCCAAGCCCCTGCAAGGCTCGAGGGTCTAACAATCACTCCCCTTTTCAGTTTTGAACAACTCAACCACCCCCAAAATGTCCCTGAGAGGCCCTCGTGGCGGGCGCATTCGCGGTCGCGGTACCAGTCGCGGAAGAGGACGCGGCAGAGGCAAAACAGTCAAAGTAGGTAGAAGTGTTGCATTGTGACCGAAAACGGCTTACGATTGAGTAGTGGGAGTGGGAGAACAACTATACCCCAGGCCCCGAAGTCTACGACCAACTCTGGCATATCCGCCAAGCGCCCACGACCGTTACCCCGTTCCTACCCACCGAATGCCCCATACGCGATTCGGAAAGCCGAATAACAGATCGCCGACAAACAGAAGGTGAAGTTCAACGGAACTTCTATGTGGTCGAGGTGACACCATTTGGGGACCGCGCAAGCTCCCTGCCCAGCGCAGAAGTTGCTCAGGCAAGCAGCAAAGAGATTTACCATGTAGATCTCAGCCGCATCCTCGAGTACGTGTCGCCTGATGAGCTTGAACGCTATGAGAACGAGCAGTTCCGCGTAGAAGCTGAAGCAGAGGCTATTGCTAAACGCCTAGAGGCAGAGGAGGAGGCTCGTGAGCAAATGGAGAAGAACGCCCGTGCCACTGCGACTGGATCTGGCAGTCGTATGCTTAGTGAACTGAGTACTGGCCCTTCATCGCACTCGCGAGGCAGAGGAAGAGGCCGAGGAAGGGGTAGAGGCCGTGGCAGCTGGAGAGGAAGAGGCGCTTTTGCCGCAAGCGGCGCATCAGGGATGGACGGTGATACACAAGACGAATTGGTGGATGTCGAGTCTGAAGAGACTCTACACCGTGCTGAGGAAGGCCAGGAGCTTGCGATTTCCGAGACCGAGTCCGAGGACGAAGACTTGATCCAAGCAGCTCGACCATCGCCTACCATTGCCCGCTCGGCCTTTGTCGCAAACAGCGCCTTGCCTGTCTCCCCAATTCTGTCCCATCGGCGCGCCTCTGCCTTGTTCTCACGACGGCAGGAAACAGATGAGTCCAGTGACGTCGACTCTGATCTGGAGCTCATCGACGCCGATGCAAGGTCGATGTCGAGTGCCGCCATGCAACTGCGCGACGAGTACGATGGACGCACAAAGGAAGACTCGCCTGCACACGTGTTACGGGACATGCGCTCTAGGACTGGAAGTGTGACTTCAATCCAGCGCGAAGCTTCGGCCAGATCATCTCCCAGGAATTTTCAGCGCAATGGTCGCCTCACTTCCGCTACCCGTTCCGTGCCCGAAACACCCAGCGACGCAGCAGCAGACTCCTCTGACGAAGATATACCCGCGCACCCGCCGACATACCCCCATCACACTGTACAAAATGGCCACGACGATTCCATGGAGCTTGACAGCAATCATGGATCCACTATCGCCGAAACAATTGATGTCCAGCGGGACGTAGACGACGGCGAAAGCGAGGACGCCGAGGAGTACATCGTGGAAGCCATCCTCGAGCACTACCGCGATGCCGGCAGGAAGTACTACCTCGTCAAGTGGCAAGGTTATGAAGACAGTCACGACTGGCTACCAGAAGAAGACCTCGAGGGCGCTACAGAACTGTTGGCAGAGTACAAAGCGCGCGTGCGAAAGAAGACGGGCAAGCAGAAGAGGAGCGCTTGATGTCGCGCTCGCGGCACTTCGGTGATGTTCTTCCAAAGCGACCCATTCTTCCACCTGTCTTCTGCCAGTGTGGACAACCGCAGTCATCTATCCCAATCGCTGCTGCCTAGAGTCGTGGTGCAATGCATCTCACTCTCGTCTCTAATGTCGGCGAGTCGGAGCAACAGACTTCCCACCCACGCATCAACATGACGACTCCACGCGGTGCCCGCGGAACATCACGGGCGCGTCGGAACACCAACACCATGTAGGCATGACAGCATCAGAACGCCTCACGCATTATTGCACTGCCATCTAGGATGCCATCTTGCTCTACCAACCCGAAGCATAATATCAACGACGTTTTCATGACGTTGGATAATTGCGACTAGACATTGGTTCAGCACCATGGATGGATAAACGGCTGCCTTCTTGTTTATTAGATGCTCATACAAATAACACCCCATTTCTCACATCTAGTTGTTCATCATGCCATTCGCACTCAAGCTTCGAACCATCACACGCCCAGTCTTCCAACAAACTCGATTCATCTCCCAATCACCCAGAATGTCAACCAACGAATACGGCCAGGGCAAGTCCCACGCACAAGGCGACTCTGCTGTCCCGAAACTCGTGCAAGACGCTGCTCCCAAGGGATTGGAGGAGGCGTTGCCTGATAAGGTATGACTGCGCCTATACATTCCACTCCAATCATTAGATCACTAGTGAAAGCATGTACTGATCAAGTACTTTTTAGATCCACCCCACCGGCGGCGCAGCAAGCCAGTCGACGTCCAAGACGCACGCCAAGAACGACGGCGAGGACTCGATTGTGCCGAAGAAGGTGCAGGAGATTTTGCCGGAGAGCGTGGAGCGCGCGGTGCCGAATGCGATTCATAATACGGGGGATAAGCCGGCAAGGGGGAATTAGATGGGTATATGAGTGGGAGCAGTGGTGATGGTGAGGAGGGGAGTAATGTAGGAATAATGTTGTTGTGTTCAGGGAGTTTGGATGCGATGTGTGACTTGCGTGATGTTTTCGGATCGGTAGGACGAATCTTTGGGTATAGGGTATATCGGCAATTGTTGTATCTGTTCAGGGGTCGAGATGGATGATGAATAGAAGATTGCCTGATGTATGATAATTGATTCGCCATACACGAAGCGGTCCGCCATGGAGTAGCCTGATATACCACAGCTGGCTTGCGACAGACAAAGCCTCGCGCAATACAGTAGCCTGCTCTCTTCCACATACTTGAATATAGATCAACATGTTATAAGTTCCTATATTCCTACTTCGCCTTGCCCTTCCTTTACGAAGGAGCTAGTGTGCAGTGATGAACCGCATATGACAACTCATCAGCACTTGCTATCTATTTCGAACATGAGCTGTAATATTAGCATGTTTTGAAGCATCACTCGATAAGATACAACGAGAAGGGCCATGACATTGTCAATTTCCGTGCTTAAATTTCCGTACAATCACCTGAAAGCACCATCAAATAAACAATCATGAAGTGATGCAAGTCGAATGTATTACTCTCCAATCCCCACCTCGTCCCGAACTGCACGACGCCTGCTCGAGACTCTACATAACGCCTGCTCAAGACTCTACAAGCGCGAACATCTGACCAAAGCCAATAATAATAGCAATATAAACCAAATACATAAGAAAGGTCAAAATCTCATATGTGCAGACAAAAATGCGCCACCGTACGCGATTCCCTGCCACACCACCATGCATTCTTGGAAAGCTTGGTGCCCCGGCAATAGATTTGCGCTTGCAAGGATGTGTGAGGTGGCGCTGAAACACGCGATGTTTTGGTGTCGCAGAACATCACTGCGACAATACTGTACAGCACCACTATTGTGGTGACCAACCAACACAACATAGCTAAAAACTGCGATCAAATTGACCATACCTCGCAATTGTGCTTGTATATTCGGCTCCTCACCCCTCGACCACTGTATGTTGCGAGATGATCTCAATGGTCTGCACGGTGGCTTCGCAACGCTTGCTGCCTCACCATGGCGTCTCAAAAGCCGCTGCGTGATACGCGTCGCTATCCTGGGGTTCGCGAATATGTTTCCATGCGACGTGATCCTTGATGATCGCACCTCCCATTCCTTTTCATCGATATCTACTTTCGGCCTTTCATCAACCATATTTGCAAATACATTCGTTCTCCGAGACCAGTCAATTCTTTGTCGTCGATCGCTTCACTTGCCATATCTGCCCAATACCATATATGCATCAAAGAACTGTGGACAACAGCAGCTAAACGGCCATGGCTGAGGCGCAAGCCCATGTGGCAATAACAGACCAGACCGATGACCTCGACGATATTCGATACGAGCACCACCTCAGGCACCGAGGACAGTCCAATCACAGCGTATTCTGGATATTCTGGTGGATCATAACAGCTCTTGTCGCTCTCAAGTTCGCGAGTCGCAGCTTCAGATGGTGCAGAAGAAGATTGTGGGTGCCGTCTATGTCCTACTCGCCATCGCCAACCAGCTGACATATCATAGTCATCGCACACATCGTTATGTGCGGCTAGCACAAGGCTCGAACGAGGGACGGTATGAGCGCACAACAGCTCTTTGGAGAGCCTTGAGGATTCAGTCAATGCCAACAATCTCTGGCCGTACGATCACTTCATGGCCAGCCATTAGAATCCTCATCGCGATCGTGTATACCAGTGCCACTCTGTATCTCCTGGCTCTAGTCGACGCGCCAATCCTCTCGGACCACTTCATGGACGACGTCGCATTTCGCGCGGCATGGGTCGCAATCACACAAATTCCGCTCGTTTACATGCTCTCGGCAAAGTATGGGCCGATCCGTCTGTTGACCAGCATGTCGCATGAGCGCGTCAGTTGGGCCCATCGCTGGGTAGGACGCGTACTCCTCTTCAGTGCGACTGTTCATATTGTCATTATGAAATCGTCTATATCTATGACAGACATCCTACAATCACACGATGAAGGGATGTCAGTAGTGCGATACGGGATCGCCACATATGCTGTGCTGGTCTGGATCGCAGTAACCAGTATCGTACCACTGAGGCGCTGGAGCTACAAAGTATTCTACATCAACCACTACATCTCGACAATCGTCTTCCTGATCCTCGTGTGCCAGCATGTCCCCTCATATGCCCGCATCCCAATCTACCTCGCCAGCGCCATCGTAGCAATCGACAAATTCGCAACGAGCTACTTTTTCATCCGCAACAACATCGCCATCATCCCACCCTCCCGCAAATTCATCCGCACCCGCGGCAACCGAAAATTCGCGATCGGCTTTCCAGTCCGAATGATCACGCCCCCGCCCTCGGTCTCGAGCCTACCAACGCAAACCACCGACGCCACGACGATTATCCGCATCCCGAATGTACCGTTCACATGGAGACCAGGCCAGCACATCCGCCTCTCCATCCCGTCCCTCGAGCTATTCGCCATCCACCCCTTCACGCCCGCAAACTGCTCTGCGATGCCTCCTCCACCGCTCCCGCCACGAAAGGACATTGAGCAGAACATCATCGCCGGCACACAGCCACGGCAAAGCAGCGAGATGCTACTTCTCATCAAGCAGAAGAAGGGCTTCACCCAGCGATTAGCAAAGTACCATTCCGCCTGGCTCGCTCGCCCGTGTCCGAACGCCAGCGCGCCGAAGAATGAAAACCTGACAGCGTACATCGACGGCCCGTACGGCGATGTACCGGAGTGGTCGAACTGCGTGAATCTGGTGCTTGTCTCGACATCAACGGGCGTCTCCTTTGCGCTGTCGATTCTCGACTATCTCGAGCAAATGTGCTTCACTGCCCACCCCATCGCCACACAGTCTGTAACGTTCATCTGGAGTTCCCGACATGTCGATCCCGTGCTGGAAGATACGGTCACGCAGGCTGTGGCGAGATGCGCGGGCACGTTGAAGGACTGCGGAGTCAATGTCAACATAAGCTTTTGGGCCACTTGTGTCGATGCAGCGGAGGGTCAGGATCAGAGCGATGGAGCGGCGAGGTATGATCCGTTCGCTCATCTGCGCGGGCCGACGAGACCATGTAAGAAGGGATTAAGGATCAGGCATCCGGATGAGATATATGAGGAGTGGGAAAGGGAGGCGGAGATGATTATCGATGAGGGTGCGGACCCGTTTGCTACATGGTCCACATCATCCGATGAAGAGAGATTTGCTGATGCGGATGAAGAGGGCGATAGCGAGAGCGAGGCGGGGACGTTGGTCGATGGAGATGAAGATGAAGAGGAGGAAGGAGAAGAGGAGGAAAGCGGCGAAGGTACGGTAGATGGCGAAGATCCCTTCAATGATCGGTTCGCAGCGGCGGAAAGAGACGAGGCATATCGACCTCTACCACCCACGCGTTCTCCATCGCCATTTATGGAAAAGACGCCGGCGTGTCAGTGTGCGATCATCCAGCACCAAAGACGCAAGCTGGTCCGCGAGAAGGCTGTGTCGGGAATCGCACGGCATTATGGAGCAAGGCCGGACTTGAGGGCAATCTTCGGACAGGTAGCAGGCGCAGACACGATGATTGCGGTATGTGGGAATCAGAATGTGGTCAGAGATATCAGAAGTGTCGTCGCGAAGGCGAACATGGATGTAGCGAGAGGGAAGAGGAAGGGGAGGTGTGAGCTGTTTGTCGAGAATCAGGCGTAGAAGGAGGAGGATTGGAGGAGATGGATATACCCCGGAGGAAGCATTCGAGAATGTATATGGAACTTTGAAGCAGGTCTGTGACCTATCCGACCAAAGCTTTTGAGCGGCCGACATTGTACTTTTGCATCAATGCCGTTGTTCACCGTGAGTACATTCCTCGCAAACGACTAATTGCACAGGCCCTCAACGCTGCCTTGGTGAACTCATGACCTATCTCACCCAAGGTATCTCGCCCACCCTCAACGCGAAATCCCTCACTCGCTCTAAAATCATCGAACCGTTTCGTCTCGACACGCAAACTTCAAAATGCGCTTCCTCATCCTCGCCACCATCTTTCCCGCACTTTTCTTCACGATTGAAGACCATCTCGCCGTCTGGGAACCTGTCGAAGTTCCCGAGTCCACTGTCATCATTGTCTCCGCCAACCCGACCACCACAATCATCACAGATATGATTTCCTTCTCGACTACCACCACCTGCCCCTTCACGACTCCCTCTTCTCTCGGCGCGGGTCCCGCTTCATCTCCCACCATCGAAGCGGGTACTGCAACCGCTGCAAGCGAGGCAATTTTGGGAGGAGAGAGCGCTTCTGCTTCGGAGGAGAGCAAGTCTGGAGAGAGTGCGAAGGATATGGTGAAGACAAAGGCTGGAAATGGTGGTGTTGGAGAAGTGTGTGCTTGCATGAGGGTGATACTGGTTGTGTTGGGCGGCATCATCTGGTTCCGCGATGGTTGGTGCCAGTCGGGTATGGTTCCCAATTTAGTTACTCGACACCGTTCTTCGGTGCGACGAATTGATGCTTTTTGCTTCAGAGATTGTACAAGTGGATCAGAAATGATCTTTGCTGTCAGATATGACCCTCAGAAATCACCACCAAGGTCGAACGCCCAGAAATCGGGAAAATTCCATGCTCCCAAGTCCACTTGCATATCGTTCAGCGTATCAAACGTGCCATTCATGTCCTTCATCCCAGGCTCTATACCCGTCCCCATGCCCATGGTCATGCCTGGCATGGCTGAGTAGTCATTGCCCACAGCTGCATTCGAAGTGTCAAAGTTTGCATTCGTGATCGGACCATTTCCGCCTACACTTTTCGGCGTCCTGATATCCGAAGGCGAAACGGAAGCCATAGTTGTGCGCAGCGAGGAGGCCAGCGAGTTTGTGGGATCCTTCTGTAGAGCAAGTACGCGAAATGTTATCGTCTGGAATCGATCCAAAGTCTTCCTGCACCTTGCGTCAAGGTCGTCGGTGGGAGAAGTGATGTGTGCGATTGAAGCTGCTAGTGGCTTGGTAGGGGTTGGAGGTGGAAGCATGCCAGTTGCTGCTGCGAATGCCCAGTACTCCATATAGGCAGTTCCCATGCGCATGACCTTTTTTTCAAAGATCTGCCCCGCTAGCTCGAGAAGATTTATTGCGGGAGGAACGAGTGTACGAGTGAGGAATGGCTCCTCGGGCATGACTGCTAGAGATACTTTGATGCCAGGTGCCAAGTGTTTGGCTGATGGATGCTCTGCCACATGGGCTTGACTGTCGACGAAGTGAGTTTCTCCGAAAGGTGGCGGGGGCGCCAAAGGCTCCACAGACCCGACAAGATTGCAGTTGTGGTAAATGACCCTCGATAATATCAATCCAGCTCTGACGATGTCGTTGCGCATATTGTTCAGTGCTAGAATTCCTTTAGAAACCAAATCTTCGTGTAGGGTGACGATAGACCCCGCGGTATCGATGCATGTGGTGAATGAGTAGACGTAGCGGTTGTTAGAGCCAGTCAGACATGCATAAGGTCGGTGCAGAATGATTAGGTATTGTCTTAGCTGCAGTTGAAGAAGTGCACTTGGCAACGCAGCACGGGGGTCATCCCATCTTGGAAGACTGGAGAGCAGCTCTTGGATTTGTGCATCGTAATGAAGCACGTCGGAGTACGAAATGGCTTCTGAGGGGTTGTTCAGCATTTGCATGAGGTGCAGTCGCAACGATATCGACTGTCTCGAGACTGCAAGGTAGGATGCGGATGTGAAATGGTCATTTGGCCTGCTGGCTGGTAGTTCTGGACTGTCGATTGAGAACGCGTCATCCGGAAGGTTTGCCGGGGCTGGAGTATCCCAGTATAAAGCTACGAGCGAGGATTGAAGACCGCTTTCCAATGACGATTGCATCTCGAGTTCCATTATGGTGATCCATAATCTTTTCTTCATCTCTTTCTCGAACGGCGAGATCTTTCCGGTGGACAGCAAAGATGGATCACGGTGCATCCCCGACGCCAAAGCGAGACGTACGAGATCGCCTGAAGCAATCCAGTCTATCGAAATGTTAGTGGCTGTGTGTCATTCGGTGTGAAAATACCCATACCTTGCTTCAGTCGAACACAGTTGGTTCTCTTAGCCAGCAGCAAGAGACACTGTAGTTGGAAGAAATGCAAAGTCAGTCGTTTCCGAGGCTGTCGGTTAATCCATGCTTCGCAAATGTCGATAATGTTGGCGGCCATTTGCCGATCAGATGTAGTATCACCTTCGAACACGTCGTCTTTGGGTGGTAGGCACGCAGTGCTGGCTATCATGAGGAGGAGCGTAGTCGCAAACCCAGGCTGGGTCGAGCCCGCGGCTTGCTGCTCCCAGAATTGAGCATATTCTTTCCAGAAGGAAGGCTCGTGCAAGATTCTGTATGCAGTTTCCCAATATCGAAAGTAAGTAGCGACTTGCAAGTCTACTGTTGTACGATCAGGAAGAGCTACAAGGACTTCCTCGTCGGTGCCGAAAGTACGAGTATTGTTGTTCTTCTGGGCTGTCTTCCTTCGATGACGGAAGGCCTTGAAGTCTGAGGATGCCAACGGTCAGTGTTTGCCCTTCGAGTATGACTTCGAAGTACTCACCATTTTTGACGCGCATCATAGAATGGTCGACTGTAAGTGCTTCCCGGGTGAAGGCTTGGAGCTCACGGAACTAGACTCGTCAGCATACACATAAATTGAAACTTTGGGGGGGTCTAGGACCTGTGCAATGAGGTTCATGACACTTGTAGAACCACTGAATTGTGTCTTGAAACCTTTGCCTCGAAACATCATCTCTTCTTTCATGTCTGGTTCCGCTATCTTGGGGTCCTTGTAGTGCGAAGGAGCGTTATCGCCCTGCTTGGCTGCCAACTTGCGCTCCAACTCTTCGATCCTTCTTTCTTGTGCTCTTGCCCTGGACTGAAGCGTCAAAGTTGCAGATGAGCCGAATATTGTCGCCTGTGCTCCAGAGTCCGGTAACGTGACCGATGCTTGCTGGCCGTCTGCGTGCACACCAATATTGCTCATTCCATCTTCTAAGAGACGTGGGTCGTATGTGCATTGGTCAGCTCGTCCTGTCGATTGACATCTTCCGCAGACTGGATAGACACGATCGCATTTCATCTTGCGATTGCGACAGGCATAGCAGGACAACACCTTGCGCTTCTTGCTAGTGCGCTTTCCGCCAGGCGACCCCTCGTGGTCTGGCGAATTATCGCGCGAATCAGGTTCGGCACTTCTTGCAGACATGGCGCGAGATTCTAGTAGCTGGGCGAAAGTTGGGCTTGTTTTGTGGGTGTTGGAAGGTTAGGAAGCGGACAAGGCGGACATGATGATGGAGGAAAGGAGATGCGGCGCAGTTCGCCGAGCACCTGCGTGGGACGCCTAGGGACAGCTAGCTGCAATGTGTCAGCATCGGGCTTCCGAGATACCAATGGGTGTTATGCAGTGTAGTGCAAGTCTCTTCCATACGCCGATGTTTACGCGGCACATTGGTGATTTCCACACGATGTGTTGGCAGACTGAACTTGTGATGGCGAGATCCGTGGAATCAACTAACGTAGTTACGATGCTAGGAACGCCAAATGGATCCGTACAACAACGCAGTCTAGTAAGGCCCACGTACTCTAGATTCGCAAAGCAAACGAATATATGTCTACTCGACTATTGCCAGATCAACGTAATCTTCTTCCACCACGGCCCCGCAACAGCCTTCGGGGGCATCTCTTCCGCCAGCACTCGATCCATGCCAGTCACCAAATCTACCTCGCTCGGCGCATACGCCCAAGTATCATGCCGTGCCCAGATGCGATGGCCGCCATAGAAGACGAAAAACATCGGGATCCCAATGTACGCCGTGAAGAACTTACTCACGTCCCACTTCTCTGGGAAGAAGACATCGAACCCGTTTAGCAAGCACAGCAGCGTGAAGCTCACGATGACGGTCCAAGCACCCCACTTGCCCACGGGGGAGCGATAAGGCAGGTCGGTTACGTTCTGTGCCTCGCACGCCTTGCGGAAGCGGAGGTAGATGATGCCACACGAGATCCACGAGATGAAGCCCGATGTATTGGTCAGGTTCACAAACCAATTGAACACGACTGCCGAGCTCGATCCACAGTTTAGATACGCAAGGAATGCAAAGAGCGAGGATGTTGCGACCGCATAGTAAGGGACACCAGACTTTGAACAGGTCTTGTAGATCTTGGGGGCGTTACCGGAAAGCGCTAGGGCGTAGAGCGATCGTGAAGAGAGGAAGAGGAAAGAGTTGCCGGACGACCAGGCGGAGATTATGATGCCGGCGTTGATGATCGAGTCGAGGGCTGGGATACCTGCGCGCTTTATGCCGGCTACGAAGGGCGATGAGCCGGCCCCTGCGCCGCCGCTCGTAATTATGGGCTCATTAGAAGGACAGATGACCCCGATAGCGAGAACACTGCAGACGTAGAAGATGAGGAGACGGTAGATGTAGCGACGCGCTGCAGTGGGAAGATTGCGGCGCGGACTTTGCATCTCGCCGCCCGTTGCAACGAGCAGCTCAGGCGCAAACGTGAATGGGAAGACGCTCAGGATGAGCGTGCTCAGCAAGGCGAGGAACCGTCCTGTATTACCTTCGCGAAGGTATTCGTTCCCAGCGCCGGGATCTTTCCAGTATCTGAAGCCAAGACGATCGTGGGATGGCCCACCACCCCAGAAGAGGATGAAGGAGACGAAGAGGAGACCGATGATCATTATGACCTTGATACCCGCAAACCAGAATTCAGTCTCGCCGTAGAATCTCACTGGAAAACAGTTCAAACCAACAATAACGACGATCATGATCGTGATCCAGACCGCGATGTTGACAGGTGGGTTCCAGTACTCGACCACGAGTCCAGCCGCAGTGATCTCGGCAGGGACCAAGATACCGAGGGAGTAAAAGTACAGCCATCCTAGTCCGAAGCCGAGGGAGCGCGATACATAACGGTAGCCAAAGAGGTTCATCGAGGAGCCGGGAGTGGGAAGGTAGGCTGCGACTTCGATGATGCCCGTGACAGTGCAGAAGATGAGGAAGGACATGGCGATGTACGAGACGAGGATGAAAGCTGGACCACCGCGAGCGAGAGTTTGACCTGAGCCGACGAAGAGTCCTGTGCCGATTGTGCCTCCTAGAGCGATCATCTGCGCATGCCTGGAGCATCGAGTTAGCACGTCATCGGAGCTATCTTGCAGAAACAAAATACCGTGACTTTAGTCCTCGCTTCGTGGTTTCGTATCGCTCGTCAAAGATCTCACCAGCAAGGATCTCGGGATTGACAGCCGAGTTCTTCCTGTGGCTAGAGGAATGTACCTGACCGACAGCATAGTCAACATCCTTGTCGTCGCCGATTGGCGCGGAGGCTTCCATCTTCTTCTCAGACATGGTGGACTTAGGGGGTCTCTCGCAAAGACCTAATCAGAAACATACGATGGCTGACGTTAAGCGATGGACAGGACAGGATCTTAAAGAATGCCCAATCGCCGCAGTAAGCCATCAAGATAGGAAGCTTCCATGCGATGGGATCAACACCCATGCTCGCACGTGAGAAGCGTGATAGCAATCGAAGATAAGCTTGAGATGACATGCTTGTGCTCCTTGTAACCGCTCTTTCCAAGAATGGGGTGGTAGATTGGCTTGCTTGGTGACCGGAAGAGACCAGTGAGGAGGCGCGTTCTTATCGTAATTGTCCGGGGGAAAAGCCTAGGGCGCCTTCGGCCTAGCTTGGTGTAATGCTTGTAAGAGCTTCGCCGAGCCCATGTACTTCAGCTGGACTTGCTCTCTTCGTCTTGTCCTTACTCAGATCCTCAAGATCGTCTTCCAAGCCCGTTCCCTAGACGGCTGGTATCCTACAAAGGAAGTTGATGACAGGTTCGGTGGCGGTGCGGAGATTATCGTGGAGGTAGCGGAGGATGTAGCAGCAATTATGGGTATCGAGTCGCGAGAATTTGAAAGGGAAGACGGTAGGTCGTGCTGTTTCAGAGGGTTGTATGACATTGTGTAGAAGTGTGCGGTGGTCCTAGAGGAGGAGCTGGCTGTGTGCGTGGTGGGAACGTCGGGACAAGAGGTTCAGAGAAGACGAATGAGAAACTAGGTACACATGCTTGAAGCAACACCGTGCGAATGTACTTGCCTACAAAGACCATACTGACGCGTTGCAATACTGTATCAACTTATCAGAGCGGTGGTACACTGTGAATGTAATGGCATACCATGGCCGTCATTCTCGATGTCGCACCACCAATCGAGTCTATTCTGCTTACCTGATGCCTACGAATCATAAATTTTGATAATTTTGCTAGATGAAGATGGAAAGTCGATGGTTTCGATGCACGTGGAGACGCATCCGAAGCGCGGGCCATGACGGCATTTTTGGACCCCTGGTTTTGAGTTCAACTAGCGGGGTCGCGTCGAGGTCGGAACGCGTCCTGGTGCGAACATTCACCATCAACACCCGCGAAGAACATAACGAAATTCCTTCGAAACTTGCAAACGCAGTCGCAGTGATCCCGTGACCCCCGATTTGTGAACAAACGGGACCCTTCAAAATGGAAGGCGATCCAGTGCCTCCGTCATCACCCCCGCACGCGACCACTTTGCGCGCCCCAGACTCGCCCTTCTTCGAGCCACGACACAGCGCATTTTCGCCCAAATCAAGCTCGCCTCCCCCTGTCTTCTCCAGCGATGACTCCCTCGAATCAGTCGATCTTGCCAACTACGAGTCACCGCGCATCTTCAAGAACAAGCGCAAAGGCGCGTGGTGGGACAACAGCGAATCGGCGCATAACACTCCACAGCCCAAGAAGACCAGGATAATGCGCAACTACGACTCAGGAGTATACATGATGAGCGACAGTAACGAGAGCTCGGAGAGCTTACTCCTGCCACCCAAGGCGCCTTTTGGTCTTGATGGCGCGAGCGACGCCATGCCAGATGATGATAAGACCAACAGCAAAGACCAGCACGACATCGAAGACCAGGAGGAAAGTCCTCGAGCAGAGATCTTCAACCAGATTCTCAACGACCGCCTCGAGATGAACAAAGATTTGTACACCTTCGAGGACCTTGACCTCGAGGACAGCGACATAAAGCAGATTGCCAAGCTCAAGTCGCTGATCAAGAATTTCCCTGATCCTGGGAACGACCTTCCGGTGGAGGGTCAGTATCGCGACTTTGTCCCAGAGATCTACATCAACTTGAGCGGCAATTCCCTCCGTCTTCTTACACCCTCCCTCTTCGACGTCCAGAACATCACAACGTTGATCCTCCCGGACAACCAGATTGCAGAACTGCCTGCGCAGATCAGCAAGCTCTGCAACCTTCACGAACTCAACATCGCCAAGAACGAGCTTACATGGCTGCCTTTCGATTTCCTGAAGCTCATGCAAGAGAACACTGCCGGCAGTCTCGACATCATGAGCAGCAACGGCAATGCTTGGTTGATGCCCAAAGACACCCAGATCCTCAGGGACGCCCACATCATTCCACTTCACCAAGCTCTCCAGGGCACCCTCAAGTTATCCAACACACCGCTCGACCTTGTCACGTTGCATGAGATGAACGAGGTTCATGACGCATTCGCCTCAAAGCTCAACAAAAAGGAATACATCTGGTACCTGAGCATCTGCGACATGGAAGCCGACTTTCTCAACAATCTGGACCCTTCTGTCTCGCCCCCAGATCAGGTGCCAGGCTTCTTTCCTCATCACTCCCCCTTCACGCGCTGCGGGGTCTACGACACGAGAGAGCCAATGTACATAGCACGGACGCCTGTCTCGTACTTCAATCAAGTTGGTCGCTTTGAGAAAGATTCTCCTATCTGCCCTTCATCGACAGTTTATGATGACTTCGCTGTCATCACTGCAACAGCTCGAGGTGCGCACGGCGTTCCCTCTTCGTGGTACACGCCACCAAGCAATGGCAGCATCACATCTCTCGCTACCACTGCTTTCAAGGTCGCGCTTGATCTTGCACATGATCTTGGGCAAGAAAAGGATCTGACCGCTTGGTTCAAAGAGTACCACTCCCTCATACCTTTCGCAGAAGAAATGCTGCGGCAAGCGGATTCGAACAACTGTGGCGGATATGGCAAGTTCAAGAAGTGCCATGTCTGCGAGAAGGACTACATTGTTGTGCGAGCAGAGTGGATCGAGTGGTGGCTAACACACGCTGCTGAGCCACTCCCCTTCAAAGTCCAGGTCTGCTCATGGCGCTGCGTGCCGGATGCAATGGTGCACCGGCCGTCGGTTGAATTTGCATGGTAGTAGCCTGTAGTACTGCAGGGTCTCTTGGCGGCATGATGTGCGGAGGATAAGGTGTCGAAGGTCAACAGGATTGTACATATACCCAGCGATTGTTTGCGCGACGAGAGTGTGCGGTCTCCACGATGACCACACACCCACAGAGTCTCTGTGCGCATAGGATGGGGAGTCTAACATAGATGTGTATAACGACTCAACGATTTCAGTTTTCAGGTGTGATTCCCTGACATGATTATTTAGTGGCATTCCAGTGTTGTTCTAGTCGCGACTTAGTGCATCCCGTGGTCGCAACGGACCTACTCGGACTTGTGCGCAGCAATGTGGCGGTGGAACACCAATACCGCTACGTCTCGAACATTGTTGAAACGTGGCTGTCGTTCCGCAGTCAGGGTGTGCCTCTGTGAGGAGAATACAGAAGGTGGCTGGACAAGTATGAGATTGCACAGGAAGGCACCAGCTATAGACTTGCTCATGTTGTAAAAGCACTACGTGAGTTTCTTCTCTTGCACGAAGACTAACTGTGCAGACTTAACAGCATGCTGCCCAACAAACTGCGAACACATACTATCGAAATGAGTACGAGATTAATACGTCCCGCGTGGTTGTCAAAGCAACTGACATCGTTGAACTTGATGTATTCTACAGCAGAACCAACACATGCCTCGAGAAATAACGTGTTCAATTCTGGCTTCGGACATCTTCGGTCACACAGATCCCATCGCAAGCATTGATCTCTCGGTTAAGACCATCAACAAACACCCCTTGCCAATATGCAAGTTTGCATATAGAGTATAAGTGACAGATACAGCCACTCAAAGTTCTGTCTCAACCCTGCTGTCCCTCGCTCGCTCGTTGCACGCCAAGTACAAACCATTATCGCACTTCCTGCAAGGTGTCTCATCACCTTGCAACCCCACTAACCCCGCAGCTTTCCTATGTCTTTCCTACGTCTTATGCAGAGCACAGTTTTGAGCATATGAGATAGTGCTAACCGTCCTGCCACCCGGCAGCCACGCTAACACATCTCAAAGGAACCTCTCATCACGGATTTCGACCCGACCATCTCTCCTTACCAAGGATGTTACCAGGGTCTTACGGTCCTCGAGGGCCCGCAGGATGACCAGACAGGCTCCATCACAGATCAAACCTGCCGGACATTCTGTCAAGGCGCACCCGAGGGTCCGTGGACTCTCTTCGCCATCAGCGAAGGCCTCTGTTCGTGCGGCACGAGTGACGGCGCCCCCGCAGTCCTTGGGGGCGTCCGCAACGAAGCCGCATGTACGACGCCAAACGATGGCGATCCGAGACAGGCAGGTGGTGGGCCTGATGCTATCAACGTATGGGCGATTACACCTGCGGGTGTCTTTTCGTCCGTCGTCTCCGCCAGTATGCTACCTTCGGGTAGCATGGCGTCGGTCACTGCCGCGAGCAGCGCCAGCGAGTCCGGCATCATTTCGTCATCAATTGATGTCAGCTCGCTGTTGGCAAGCATTAGCTTGTCGATTACTAGTCTTCCGACTGGTTCTTCCTCAGGTGTCAGCGTCGCTTCTGGTGTATCCGAGTCTTCCTCGGCCATCAGTGCGGCGTCTGGTGTATCTGGGTCGTCCTCGGCCATGGGAGCTTCGTCTAGCGTGTCCGAATCTTCATCGGCCGCCAGCGGAACTTCTAGTGTGTCCGGGTCGGCTTCAGTCAGCAGCGTTTCTCCTGGTGCTTCTGGGTCTTCCTCAAGTATCGGAGTCTCGTCTGGGGCGTCCGAGTCTTCTTCGGGCGCTAGCGTCGCGTCTGGTGTATCTGGGTCTTCCTCAGTCGCTAGCGCTTCGTCTGCTGTATCTGAGTCCTCAGCTAGCAGCGTTTCTCCTGGTGTTTCTGGGTCTTCCCCAGTTACCGGGGTCTCGTCTGGTGTGTCCGGGTCTTCCTCGGTCACCAGCGTGGTGTCTGGTGTGTCTGGGTCTTCCTCGGCCACCAGCGCTTCGTCTGCTATATCTGAGCTTAGCTCGCTGCTTTCGGTACTGAGTTCCCTGGAGTCTCAAATCAGCGCAACCGTCTCTGCGCTGCCAACTGGGTCGTCTCCGGCCCTGTCGGACCTCAGTTCGCTGTTGTCCGTACTCAGCTCCTCGGGATCTAGCATCAGTGCTTCCACTATCTCCCTGTCTCTATCGGCTTCTTCTGCGACGGCTTCTTCGGGGCTGCCTTCTGGTGTTAGATCGTTATCATCCATTCTTAGCGCCCTGGAGACGAGCATCAGCAACAACAACAATGCTGTTGTTCAACCTACAGGTAGTGTTTCGTCTGGAGCATCAGGAGTCAGCTCATCTCTGCCTGCCTCAAGTGCATCGCAGTCCGGAGTTAGCCTTTCCTCGGCTTCTTCTGCATTACCATCTGATATCAGCTCACCATCTTCAATCCTCAGCTCCCTGCAGGCTAGCATCAGCGCAAGCAACAGCGCTGGTTCTCAATCTACAGGTAGTGCATCGTCTGGAGTCAGCCTTTCCTCGGCTTCTTCAGCCCTGCCTTCTGATCTTAGCTCATTATCATCAATACTCAGTTCCCTGCAGGCCAGCATCAGCGAGAGCAATAGCGCTGCTGTTCAACCTTCAGGTGGTGTGTCGTCTGGTGTGTCAGAACCAAGCTCGTCGCCAATAGCCACCAGCTCTACGGAGTCTAGAATTTCTTTGTCGGTCACTTCTGCCTCAGCTACCGGTTCACTCGATGTCAGCTCGCTCCTGTCTGCAATCAGTTCTTTACAATCAGGCATCAGCGCGTCGGCATCGAGCTCCGAGTCTATTTCTGGGGCATCACCTTCGTCCCAGAGTAGCCCGCTACCCAGTGGTATCAGCAATTCTGATACCATTGAACCAGCCGGTACTGGGGTTAGCAGTCGCTCTTCAGTCACCTCCCTTCCACCAGGCAGTCTTCTTCCGCTTACGAACCCCCTCTCCGCGACACGCAGCACATCGGCACTTTCAGGCAGTCCAGTGGGACCAACTACTGCCGGTTCCACACTGCCCGCGGTATCAACCGTACCAGATCCGAACACGCTGGACGTGACTGCCGATCCTGGCGGTCGATACCTCGGTTGTGCCCAGCCCAACGATGTCAACGGCAATCCTATCTTCGATGGCCCCGCTGCATACAACTCCTCCTTCACACAGAGGAGCTGTCGCGAGTTCTGCGGTGATGAACCAGGAGGCCCATACAACGTGTATGCGCTCGAGCAGGGCAACATCTGTCACTGTTCGCACTACCTACCATCCTCTGGTATCGTGGTTGATCAGGCTGGCTGCAATACGCCCGCAGAGGGCGACCCAACCGGGAAGCAAGCAGGAGGTGGACGGAACAGAGCGTCTGTATTCCAGGTTACAGACTTTCCGGATGAAGAGGTACGTCAACTCTCACATTTCATGTGCTCAATACTGGCTCTGCATAAGATTCGGGGTAGGTATGTTGCCTTGTTTGCGCTGCGGCCTGGACCTTTGTGGCAAGCAAGACGGGGAGGGTCCCTGGGTGTGGGAAATATGATGAGACTTGATCTCGAGTCTTGGACTCGGACAAGATTGAGTGGGTCCTTCCTTCGAGGTCGATCTCGAATAGGACATGGATCTCGTACTGGATTGCGACTGCACCATGCGCTAGTAAGTCTGTTCGTCTTCATTCTTGGACTGCTAAAAGGTTCGCAGAATCGCATGGGGGTATGGTCCGCGTCAAGAGAGGAAACACGGAAGACAAAACATCAACGGAGAGGCTGGAAAGTGGTAGGAGTTGGTTGCTTTGTATTGGCCAGTGTACGGGATGACAGGTGGCATTCTCGAGTTATACCACGCAATATGGAATCAAGTTGATGATTAACCTCTACATCCACGTCCTTGTCTCAATATCGTGTCTCTCAAGTTCTTCGGCCCAGGCTTTACTCCCGCCAATCGTAAACCTGGCACGGTGACCTGGACATAACTTCCCATTATACTCTTTAGCATTTCATTTCCAATTAACGACCAGCTCCACCCAACAGGACGTCACTCACTTGCAAGCTCACATTTCAAGGCACAAAAGCATGTTATCAAACTCAATTCGCATTCTACAATTATTATTCGCACTGCTGGTGATACTTGATCTTAATCGCATGAGCTGACCATGATTTCAATACGCCGCAGCCTCTTCCAAACCATCACGGCGAATGATTCTTCCCAATGATCTCGTTGCGCTCAAAGTCATCCGCAACAGGTCGTGCTAATAACGGATTGGCACGACGCCTCACAGCCCCTCGGCGCATGAGTGATGATGCATTGGATCCAGCATCTGAGCTACATGTTCCTGCTTTGCCTCCCTGTTCTGTACTGCCTATTGGTGATGTTGGCGTCTCAGGGGCACCTGGTCGCTCCTTGCTCTCAGGTAGGGATGCACGGGATGATGAATGAGGAAGGACTGGTGACTGGGGTGATGGCCTGGAACGAACCGAACTTTCAGCTTGCTGACAAGTAGGCTGAGAGTAAATCGAAGCCGAATACTCATACACCGTTCGTGCCGGTGACGTTCGAATGACACCTGTCTCTTGCTCCCACGTCGCTCTTCCTGCACTGGATGCATTATACACTGAAGCTTTCTGCAACCTTGCAGCGTCTCGCATGGGCGGCTGAATGTGCACGATGTGGTGATCTAGATTATCTCGAGTAATACCATGCCGATGTGTACGCTTGCGTTGAGCATACTTGCCAAAGGTGTGCAGTTGATGCAGCGACGTCAACTCTACTTCTCGAGCATCTCCTTCTTCTTGAAAGAGCCTATCTTGTTCTGCTCGAAGCGTCTGAACACGAAACTCCCATGTTTCTAAACCATCGGGAGGCCTGATGTTGTCTTCGAAGCTATGTGTAGATGATGGAGTCGGGGATGGAACAAGGAGATGTCTATACTGTTCGTCGTCGTCGTTGCGGTTTCCGAAGGCACTGTACATGACTATGTTTGCTGCTATAGTGGCTTTGGCTTCTACGTTCGTTGCGATTGTACGAATTGTGCGTGTCATATTGGTGGGTGAGATTGAGTTGAGATGAACCAGTCAATGATGTTTTGAAGGATGAAAGGGAAGAGATGGGGAAGAGAAGTTGTAGAGGCAGTGTTACCGCTGCTGTGAGTGAATAACGAAGGGGCACGCGATATTGCGTGAAGTCGTTCGCTGACAATGTAAGGTATCTAGAATCAAGTAGTCTTTGTGGTCTTCATCATCGCTTGTGACAGGGGAGAATCGAAGGGGACAGCCGCAGTGAGTGAACCGAGAGCTGTCTAGTGTCCGAAAATCTGGGAAAGTCGATGCACAATGGACAGCTTTCACTCGACCTTGTAAGGCTGTCATGGGTTCCTCGGCTCAGTGGCTGCACAATGAAAACGCCATCATTTCCGAAGAACGCTCAACAGTTCGAATACTTATACTCCACCACCGTAATTCCCCTCAATCATCCTTTCGACAGCACAAAATCTCGCATTCTAGCAATCGATCCATTAAGTTACCGCCCGTCTTACCCACGATCCTACCGTCGACCACAAATTCATCATGCGGTTCTCCATTACGAAAACGCTCACAAAGTACGCTGCGAAAATTACTCTCGCCGGTACTCGAACTGTCGCCCGCACCACAAAGCGCACGAAGAACCAACACGATGCCAAACGAGATGCCGCAGAGGCCGAGAAGGAGTGGTGGGAGACCATACTTAAACAAGATGCCGAAGATCAGCGTCGCGAGTTCCACGAATACAACGCCAAGTGGACGATCGAAGTGCAGAAGTACGAGGAGGAGGTCATGAAGAAACAAGACCAGGAGCTTAAGGAGTTGAAGGAGAAGCACGACCAGGAGCTAAGGGGGAAGGAGGAGAAAAAGGGACAAAAGCAACAACGTCAGCAGGACCACATCAAGGCGATGCGCGAGCAGGCTTATTTGCTTCTAACCGAGAACTCTGGCCTTGAGGATCTCGAGAACCTCGAGGATGACGAGTCGTCTATTCCGTTAGTAGAAGGCTTCACATTATCAACACTTGCCCCACCTCCGTACCCTGGACCACCATACCCTGTACCGTCAGAACCTATACACTCATTGGAGACACCTCCACCCATGGTGCTTGTCTGTTCCGACGTTCCAGCAGCTCTTGCGGAGATGGCAGCTAACGACTTCATTCTCAAGGCGCAATTGGAGCGGCGGGTATATATACCATGGTGGGCAGACTTTGTTGACGTCTAGACCGGAGGAATCTGTGATTGGGAAAACGTGTATCTACACACATCACACTAGCAATCTTTTCCTGTAGCTTCATTCATGCGCATCTTTTCTTTGCTTTACCCTTGTTCAAGCCTAGTATAACTACCAATTGAATACATATCACAAGTTCAAGTGCCATCTTCTCCCACTACCCGAGTCCACACAATGTCCCAACAGCGAAGCTTGTTCCCGACATACATCCTTGCTTCCTTGACCCCATCTTCGAGCCCCTTCTCAAAGTCCCTCAGTCCTCGCTCGTTCAGACCCTGCAGCTCTTTCCAGAATGCGCTCTCTACCCTCAGCAGATCCTCTTCTTCCAGGTTATCATCTTCCCCAAGCGTGAAGCAGATCTCCAAACGATCTAGGTTATGTCTTGCTCCTTGAAGAAGCAGTCCCAAGCGGAGCAGGTCAACCTCCACCTCGCCATCCCATGGGGGCGCCGCGCAGTTGACAATCAGCTTCCATTCCTTGATGTCGTTGACGTTGCTGTATGCCCAAAAGATACTGCGGCAGAGGGTGATTTCCTCATCGATCCACTGCCCCAGCGGCGAGATAAGCGAGGTGGTAGACGCTGGGAACTCTGCCACAAGTTGGCGAGGAGTACATGGAGCGAGTATGCCTAGCAGACCTCTGCTCGAATATCAATCGCTGCAATCGTGCATTGTGTCGTCGTAGCTTGGGCTGATCAAGTATTCCCAAGAGCCGATCTTGCATTCGCCATTGAGCAGCGCGGTGGCTTGAGCATCGTATTGGTCGGCCTCTGAACCGCTCATAATGGAGCCAATGTGGACTCGAGAGTTTCGGGCGATCAAGTGGAGCGCTTCGTTGAAGATGGTTTTGCTCAGGAAGAGCCATGCTGGCAGCGCATGTGTGGGCACCTTTGGTCCAATGCTCTTTGAGCTCTTGTAATGTGGTGTATCGTAGTGGCAGTCAACGAAGACGTTGGCAGATCGCTTCCATGTCCACGCCGGCTCACATGCATCTTCCATACTCACATCCCAAAAGTGTCCAAAGATCATGGCGCGGAGCTCCGCCGGTAGCTCGAGAAGGTGGGAGGTCACCGTGTCCGCGTTGAGAGAGTCAGGGAGAACGTTGGCGTTGGTGAGGTAGCTTTATCGTTGCGAAAGTGGCCAGAGGGCTTCAGAAGGTCTGTGACGTAGTGCTATGGCAGTGAAATAAACAGATGCGCCCACGATATGGCGTTAAGCAGTGAAAGTGTCGCTTGTTGTGGGCGTTTGCGCTCGCCATGGCGACAGCTACCGAAACACAGGAAAGGTTCCCACCACATGAGCCTTCTTCCAGTAACGAAAATTCCCACTGTGCCGTGCCTCAATAATGTCAAGTATGGTTGCTTTGGGCAGTGAAAACTGATATATAATTCGTAAAGATATTAGCAGAAGCGCCCGTGTTCTTCATTAAATACAGAGACCACCAAGGCGCATGTCTCCTGCATGCACATTGTGCGTGACTGTGTCGCGTGCCAGTATTATTTGTATTCAGTAAATTCGGAAGCCGTACTTAGAGTGTCAAGCAGCACATGGGGGCCCAATTGGCACATGAAGTTGTGATGACTGCACTGAATAGCTGCACGAACAACTGTGTGAATTGTGTTAGAGCGACACTGACTGGTTACGGGAAGTTGCAAACCCTACAAGAATCGCTGAATCCGATGGTAGAATGACGTCCAGGACCAGGCCAGCATACATTTCACTATTTTCATGTCTTCGCCGTCATTTAGCTTATTCAAAATCTACATATCATTTTCCACGAATCGTCCCAACTCTTCCCCAATCCTTCTTCATCTTCTCGTCTTTTGGCACAGCCACCAAGTCAAGACATTTGAGCAGTCGCCGCACAACTAAAACAAAAATCTGAGTACTTCATCCATTTCCTTTCCCATGGAGGAGCTGTTCTGGCGTCTACCACATTCAGCGCTGGCTTTTAATCTAAAAGGCGGCTTCATCAGCATCAAATGTCGATGAAGACGAGATCCGGAGGCGCTGCTTTCGAGCGATGCACTGTATATAGTATTTCAAAGAGCTTTGAAAGAGTGTGGCGCCTCCATGGTAACCTAGCATAGATGCAACCAATACCTAGCCTTGTGTCTAGAAAGTACCCTTTGGGTGAGGCGCAAGAATTATGTGTAAGTATACTGCAGGGTATTCCGCGCCGTAGAGGCGCCATAAATCATGTGGCATCAAGCGCGTTGGATGAGCAATATGAGCGCCATCTGATGCAGTAGTCAATAAGTACGAGGGTAATTGTCACGTGTTCGAAGGCTTGAATTTTGCGTTAGCTGAAGCCTGATGCGGGGCAAGTTCCGTCCCAGTTGCGGACCAATTTGCCATGAAACCTACAACATCTTTGACATGGGTGGCCACTCTACTTCATACTGACTCACTCTCAATCCGTCATAGCTTTTGTATTAGCTTGATCTTAGACATTAATGCACAAGTGGTGTGATGGAGTCAACTCAGGCTGGAAACATGGGAAAAGAAGGCAAGGACGTGGGACTCACATTCAATGTGCTTTGCAACTTCTGCCAGTCCCTTGCTAATAAGCTGAATGTGATGAGAAATCATCGGGGAAGCATGCGGCGGATTCACTTAAGGCGTCGTCTAGGGTTCAAGAGGCTTGGAGTACAATTACATTACGGTGCGACCAAACATCACCCTACCTTTGGAAGCCTGCGAGACTCTGCACAAGCCGGTTGCCATCTGTGCGCTCGCCTCGGATCAATGGACGAGGGGTATGAGGACCTGTTAAACTTACCACCAGACACGAAATACGAGCTCAAGCTGATACGGAGGATCACGAACGATCTACAGATCAAGCTGAGAGTGCTAGACGGGAGCAACGCAATCGTGTACTTTGCACTTCGGCGTGGGTACACTGGGGAATTACTGAGCACTACGTTTAAGCATTATAAAACAGATGCAGCTCCCGTGTTAGCTCTTGCGAAGAGTTGGATCTCTAGATGTCGAGAAACCCACGAAGAATGTCGCCAGCGAGAAGTCAATTATGGCCAAGTCGGTCAGCCCCCAAGAGACGCATCGAGGAACTTGAAGTTTAGGCCTACTCGTCTCGTCTACGTGACAGGCACAAAGGAGAGCCCCAAAGCACGTCTAGTCGTGAGCGATGAACTCCAGGCTGACGTGGAATATCTTACCCTTTCTCACTGCTGGGGAGGCACAACTGCCAGCCGCCTCACAGACGCTACAATGGAGGAATATTTGTCAATGATTGATATGCAAACGCTACCACAGAACTTCCAGGACGCGGTACGAATAACACTTTCACTCGGATTCCAGTATATCTGGATCGACTCTCTTTGCATACTCCAAGACTCAGCGGCAGATTGGAATAGAGAGTCCGCCATGATGGACGACATATATTTATATTCAGCATGCACAGTCGCAGCTATGAGTGCCAAATATAGTCACGGCGGATGCTTCCAGACGCGCTCGGCGTTGGAGTTCCTTCCATGCCAAGTCGTTGCCCAAACGCAGTGGAGCAAAGGCTTGTACCTTGGACAAAATGGTCATCGTTACGAGCACTTACACACACGTGCATGGGTTCTACAAGAGCGTTGTTTGTCAGTACGGACACTGAACTTTGGGAAGCATCAACTGTATTGGGTTTGTTTTACTACATGTGCTTCTGAAGCCGCGCCAGTTCTTTCACCTGCTGGCATGCAGCCGAGTCTCAAACGCTGTTTGACAAACATCATGAGTTACGCGGAGCTGTTTTCCGACTACTTGATCAGGAGTAAAGTCTGGTGGTGGCTTGTCGAAGAATACACTAAATGCAATTTCACGTACATTTCCGACAAATGGAAAGCCATCGAAAGCCTCGCAAGGATAATTGGATCCAATCTGCGAATAGAGAGTCGCTATGGTCTTTGGGCCACTGATATGGCCGATGAGCTGCTCTGGGGTATCGTCAAGCAAAAGGCCGCAAGACTGCCTATCGATGCACCATCATGGAGCTGGCTCAGCATCGATGGTCCAGTCAAGAAGGAATACTACAGGTCTCCGGCTGACGACTGCTCAGGGTTTCATGCATTCGATATTGACGACTTTGAACGGGCATCCACGCCGAGAAGACTCAAAGTCGTAGCATACAGCTGTCCAATCACATGGGAGGAGCGAAACATGGGTTCTTATAAGGACAAACTTGTTATGGATTATTACTTCAAAACCGAGCCACGGGTACCATACACCCGACGAGCTCGTTGGTGGCCGGATACCCCTCCGGACCCCAATTGGGAGACTTGGGGCATACAAGTCGTCAAGACGGCAGCATGGGAGAATCGAGGTCTTGTCGTTGTACCCGTCGATAGTGCAAGGAAGGAGTGGAGAAGGGTCGGCTTTTTTCGAGGAACAACGAGTTGGGGAGGACAGAACTATGGCGATGCCAGGACAATGGAATTCACATTAGGCTGACTCGGACTCGTATGGTCATGCAAAGCTGAAGTTAGCTTGCGCTACAAGCGAAGGGGAACTTTAACGTTCTGCAATAGACAGCTTTTCTTCCATCTAAAAGTCGACAGTTCAGCCCCTCCATGACCCTACAGCCAGGCCCGCGCACCTCGCATCATCATCATGGCTGTACAACGCTTCCCCCCTGAAAGGCCTTCGACCCCGATAGCGTTGGATCATTGTAACAATGATGAAAAAGAAGACACCGAGCTTGCCAGAAAATGGCTGGGGAGCTGCCTGGCAGGGCATGAGGAATGCAAGGCTCGTCAGGTCTCCAGCACCAGCTCGTCCGACAGGACCCTACCCACTCGTTTGATTAAGATCACATCCTCGAAACATAGCATTGAGTCGATTCGTCTTGTCTCTCGCCATGAATCTGATGGGTTGGTTACCGACTACCTTACGTTGTCCCATTGCTGGGGCGGTGCGGACATCGTCAAGTTGAAGCAGGACAACCTGGTGCGCTTCCACAATTACATACCGCTGGACCTCTTACCAAAGTCCTTCTCCGATGCAATCAAGATTGCAACCCTCCTGGGATACGAATACCTTTGGATTGACTCGTTATGCATCATCCAGGACAGCACCGAAGATTGGCTGCAGGAAGCAATGGCGATGGGCTCGGTGTATCGCAATTCCACCCCCACGATCGCAGCAGTTGGTGCGAAAGATAGTCATGGTGGGTTTTTCATGACCTCAAGATATCTGCGCCAGCTGGACAGATCTCGGTGGGCGAAACTCGGGGAGAGAGACATGAGCCTTTTCGAGACAAACGAACTGGAGAAGACGGAGCCATTACTTGGAAGAGCCTGAGTTCTTCAAGAACAGTGCCTATCGATACGGACAGTGAATTTCGGCACTCGTGAACCATCTTGGGATTGTCTGGGCATGCGGGCATCACCTCTGGACACTTTGCAACCTAATAGGTATTCAGTCAGTACGAAGTTGTGATTTGAGCAACTACTGTCGACTGATTCTGGCTGGATAATGTACTGGTGGCAATTGATCAATGAATACCCCAGGCGTAGTGCTACATTTCCCACAGACAGGTGGGAAGCCATCAGGGGACTAGCAACGGAAGTCGTAGAGACTCATGCTCAAAAGTTATTATACGGGCTATGGTCACATCGCATCAAGTACGAGCTTCTCTGGACGGTTGAACGCACTGGAGGTCAAAGAATCAACATCGGTGCCCCATCTTGGTCATGGCTGAGTGTCACGGGAGCCGTCGAGCTTGATCAAGCACATCTCATCACGGCTCCTAAACACATCGATGCGACAATTCAATCTGGGGAGATGTCACAGGTCGATTCTTCTACCGGCAAACCACGCCCATACCTCGCAGTATCTGCTCGCATGGTCCCGATCAGAATAGACCCGTGCACCCCAGAGGGCCTCAGAGAGAGACGCAAATACATTCTCATGCAGCCAATCAAAGGTAGCTGTAGCCTCGACACCACAGAGGAAATATGTGATGCATACGCGTTGCAGCTGTTCCGTCGAGACTATTACCCTGAAAGTAATGGCCTTATCGAGGTTGCAGACAGCGAAATCAACGGATCGTGGAGAAGAGTGGGAACATACGAGTCGGAAAAATATGAACCATTCCAAGAGAGATATCAGATTATACTTGTATGATGAAGCTATCTACAGCTGCACTACATCTACAGCTGCATTTTCACGGGGACCAGCCTTTTACCCCGCTACGCGGCAAGTTCAGACGCCTGCAAAAAATTAGTATTACTGGAAGGGAAAATGATGATGTTCACTTACCATGTGCAGTCAGTTGGCGAACCGTCTCGACAATAGTGGCCGCCGGGTACTCGAACTCGACGGACAGGTCAGGAATACCCTGGAGCCAACGGAAGATGCCAGCAGGCAAACCAGCCTTCTGGGCGTACTTGAAGACGATGGTGCCTGGGCGCAACACATCACGAGACTGGCCAGGCTCTCGCATGAAGCGGTCCTGGCCGAAGATCTCGACGGCCTTGCTGAAATCGAGGATGCAGCAAACGCTGCTCTGGTCGAAGCGGCTCGCTGAAGCCTCCGGCAATTGCTTGACCATAGCAGCGAGGTCGCGAAGAGTCATCGCAGGACGGGGGGCGGCGGGGAGAACTGGTGGCTGTGCAGTGGAGACAGCAGACTGGTCCGCGGTGACAGTGCCAGCTGGCGCGGCAAGTGGCTCTGAGGTCGTAGCGGTGGCGTCCTATTCAGTTACAGCGCTCTCAAGCCCGACATCTGGCTGGTCTTCCTCGAGGTTCTGCTGTGCATCCTCCGTCTCCAAGGCCGCCAAAAGCTCTCCGAGGCGCGCCACGCGCTCATAGTGCGTCAGCCCCGAGCGCCATTCTCGGTCCTGCTTCTGAGCTGGGTTGGGCACCGGCGTTGAAGCTGCCAGCGCCGACACGCTGGGGGAGTCGAGGCTGACATGGCCGTCCAGGATGGAGTCCTCGACAGAGGCTGGGGCATCGCCGCTTTCAGGCCCAAAGATCTTGTCGGCGATCTTATTGCTCTCTTCCCTTCCACCTTCGATCGCTGCGTTGTGGACCATCTTGAGGAGAACCGAGGCGCTGTAGATCGTTGCCTTGGATCCATCGTCGGCGGAATCTACCATGGCCATGAAGGTCTCCGGCGTAGAGAGACTCGAGGTGGTGATGGGAACTTCTTGCACTGGCAAGAAGGATGGCGCTGTGGGAGTAGATGTGCCTCCCATGGCGTCGACATCAATGGAGGGGACTGGCGCGCTTGGCTCGGCTGGGCGCGAGAAGGTGGGCTTGCTGTCCAAGTTCTGGTTGGTGAGCCAGTTGGTCTGTACTTTGTGAGTGGCGTCAAGTTGTAGCATGATAGGAGCGTACCTCGTTCTCGGCGCTGTTGGCCTCGTTCTTTCGACGGTTGGCCTCCGCCGCCTTCTGCTTGTTTGAGGATCCACCCATGTTTACTGAAAGTTGGTGATGTGTAGAAGGTATTGGATCGCAGAAGCTCGGTGTTGCGCGGAGTTGAGAGTCGCAGAAGAGGAGTTGTCGGGAGCGTGGTATTCGGTAAGGCGTAGGAAAAGAGGTGTTTATATACAACAAGGGGACAAGAAAGTGTTATCTCATGCTAGCGAGCGTGAAAGTTTGGCTATGGAGGCGGGGTGAGAACAGGTTGCGCCAGTGAAAACAATCCTCGATTATTGAATGTTTACTGACGGAGGGTGCGCAAAAGTCTATTCTGAATACCTTCCCAATTCACCCTTTCAGCGGAATTTCTTCACATCTTAGGGTCACACACTCTCTCAATTGCGCTCAAGAACAACGGAAACTGCACTCTGGGATTGCTTATTGTCAATTGAACACTCAAAGTCTCGGTCACGCGGCTCTTGCTGCGTCTTTGGCGCATCACCAGTGCAGTTTGCTAGAGCTCTCCAAGGCACTCACCAAGCTTTGCCACTTCCGTGCTCCAAGCTTCCTTAAGGCATGAAGGCTTCAGCGTCTATTGTGCCGATTTCGAAGGTCACTGTAGATTGAGCGTCTCAGTTCTCACTCCTCCAAATATATAAACCCTCGAGCTACAACTCAATACTCTCTCCAAACCAGCAAGACAGACGCCTCCACGAAGCCAAGATGTCGAACCACTCTGCCTCCAACAACGCGACCTCTTCATCATCGGCCTCTGCGCCTACTGATGGGGATATCAACGTAAGCATCTCCTCTTATCGCTCTTCAAGTCCAAGGCTGACGCAACTCCTCTTCAGGACTCCCCGGCCCAAGGTCCCGCTCCCGGCCTTTATGCGCCTTCCCTCACCAACGACAACGTCCGTGACGACTCGATCCCCGGCATCGTCGCGCGCCTCATGAACCCACCAGAGTACCTCCGCAACAACGAAAAGCAAATTGTCACCCTCACTATCACGTGGGCAGTTGGCGCGGTGGGCCCAGAGCGCTTCCAGCTTCCGCGTACTGAAGATCGACTTGTGCTTCAGGGTCAAGACGAGCTCGGCGAGCAGGGCGAGGAGGCTGGCTTGAGCGCCGAGATCATGGCGTGGCTCAAGCGTGGAGAGGATACTTTGACGTTGCTCGCGAGTCACTTCGAGTAGATGGGGCATGTCATTGTTGCGAAAATAGGAGTAAGCATGGAATGAGTAACGCCAGACACGTGTGTACCCCTGCAATCAACAAGAGATAATGTAACGAATGATATGTCCGTGGCGGGCTCCACACCATGCCAACTTCAGCTCCAAGCTCCCGTGCAACATGTCCTTCTACTTGCTCATACAAACGTGACTGCTGCTAAATGACTCCAGCTCTGTGGTTGTAGCTTCCCCATCGAAGTATATAAACCTTCAAGGCAGATGAACATGCTCTCTACAAAAGATCCACTGCAATTGTATCTATCAGACACCGATCCATATCACCAAATCTGTGAACACAGATCCAATATGTCGAACCAGAACATTTCCAGCCAGACTTTGAACCCTGGCTGTTATGCCCCAGACCCAACCCGCACTACCAACTATGACACCTCCCTCAACACCGTCGTTCGCCGTATTATGACCGCTGATGGCTTAACAAGTAACCACGATCGAATCACGCTTACAATCTCTTGGGCAATTGGTATTGCAGGCCCTGAGCGCTTCAAAACACCCAATGGAGACAGATTCGACCGCCGTGCACTAGAACCCGATGACAAATAGCCAGAACAAAAGGCAATCCAGATGGTTTGAGCGACAAGATCGCCGACTGGCTCATGGACGATATTAGAGGACATAATTTGACCCTGCCAGTGAATGAGTTCTGGTCGCAGCATTCGTAGTAATCGAGCGGAGGATCGTGATCGCTGCGGGTACGAGTATAGAGGGGGTGGAGGAGCGGGAGATGCAGATGTATACTTGATACTCGTTAGCATGTAATCAATGTCCATCTCTAATCGGCGGACCTGTGCGTGAGTAGTCGATGCGAGGCGTTGGTGTAACTCCGCCGCAGCATACAACACTAAACTCTGCGAGCTTGCAGGGTCCAGGTATAATTGTTGTCGAGGTTACTGCCGCACTAAAAGGTAAAGAGTAACTCAGCTTGCTTGAAAGTAATGTAGCAGAAACCGCCTGTCGAATGCTGATCAGATGCCGTGCTTCCAATGCACCCATGCTTTCATCAAAACACTAACGACACGTCCGGCCGCCGTTGCCCATCCACAGTAGAACCTCACGAAATCCTCACGTGCATGTCCCTGCCTTACCGCCCTCGCCAAATCCTGCCAAAGCAAAGCCCCGTCATTCACCCTGTCCACATTACCAGCGCCCTCTCTCATCTCGCCCCACAGTAGCCCCAGTCCCTGCCTAACTCCCCAAAACAATCAAGTCTAGTTTATATCTCAGTTAGTGCGTGATCCTCTCATTAGTCCACCCCACCACCTGGTGTAGTTGACGATACGTCGTCAACGGATCGATACGAACCCGGAGGAGGGTGACGATTGATCCCTCCTCCTCCACCCCGGAAAGGTACGTACGGTGCGGTATATAGAGGGCTCGGCTGCTGCTGCGTCACTCTGGATCCTGGATTCTTGTCTATATATTTCCTCCTCTCCTCCGATGGCGACGGCGCCTATTTTGCCTTTTTTTGCTGCTTTGATGAAGGTGAATGTGGTGAGTGTGCGGATTGCGCTTGGTGGGGTGAAGTGGTTCTGAGACTGGGCTCGAAGATTAGGTGGCTCATGTTCGCTTCTCACTTTCGTTTGCTTGCTTTTCCTGTTACCACACGCTTTTTCACGGCTACTTGCTCTTTTTTTATGTTTAATTAACTCTTGTGATACACGATGTCACTTTCGCACGCTCCTACACCGCCCCTCGAACCTACTGTGATACACCATCCCGCACGCCCGCTATGTCTTCCCAACCCACTAACACCGACGCCGTGAGCGAGTGGGATGGCTCCAACACTTCCAACAACCCCTCGTTCTCCCACGCAAGGTTCTTGAGCCTTTTCATGCCCCGACATCTTTCGCAACACATCCGCTCAGACTGCCACCAAGTCCGTCACCTCCTCCTCAATCTCCGTCCTTTACCGCGATCCACGACACCAAGAAGCCCATAATGGCGCCAACGAAGCACAATTTTGAGAACATTTTGCGCGAAGGGAGAGAGGAAGGCAGGAAAGCGGAGGCCAGTCTGTCAACCGGGGCAAAGAAGCACTGCGAGAATAAAAAGGATGTGTGCGAGCGGTACAGGGGTCATGTGATTGGGGAGTGCGAGATGTGGAGAGGGACAAGTAGAAGGCGGAGATGTGTAGAAGAAGGGGTCAGAGGAGCACGGAGGAGATGGAGCATGGCATGAAGAGTGTTGGGGGAGGGGGAGTAAATTGCACAAGGTCAGGCGCAAGAGTGTGATTTGAAGAGGGATCGAGGACAGCAATCATCATCGGCTAGGACCCACCACCCCGCGTCGCATGCATTCCGCAATCACCAAATACATTGGTTCAAACGAGTGACAATTTCTACTATCCTGCCTATATACCCTCCCCGTCATCTCCGCACACTATATACAAGTCTCCCCAACACCATCTCAGCCTCGCATCTAACCAAAGGTAGAGTTAATTGGGCCAAACTTGATGTTCGAGTACGTGACTGAAGCATCACCGTTCTTGCTCTCAAGCTCAGACGGGACACCAGAGGTAGTCTCACACTCGCCACGACCCGTTCCTGGCTGGGATGCGGGGTCCTTGTCGGTGGGGTAGGTCGAGTCGAGCCACAGCATGTTGGAGTAGTGGTCATCCCACAGCGACATGACAAGCACCATACCCTGCGCAAGAGCCTTGGCCATGTTGGCCTGTCCGCCCTTGTCCTTGTAGGTGTAGGTGTCGCCAAAGACCTTCTTCTGGGCGTCGCAGAATGCAGTGGTGATGGAGTTGCCCTCGACGCCGGCGATGGCGGAGTTGGGCTGAGCAATGGTCTTGCCGCCCTGGACGTAGAAGCGCTTGATCTCCATGGCGTCGCCGGTGCCGATGAACTGGGTGACGACGGTGAACTTCTTGGACGTGTCGACGGTCTTGCCCTTGCCGTAGAAGTCCTTGACACCCATGCGGTAGCTGTTAAAGTCACAGCCATCGGGGTCGCAGACGCCAGCATAGCGGTCTGCAGAGTATGTTCCACCACAGCTGTCGCCGTCGCAGCGGGATTGTTCGATGGTGCTGCAGGCGTGGGGGGTCACAGCCGTGCTGACTGAGTTGGCCTCCCAGATGTCCATCTCGGCACAGCAAGAGCCGTGGCCACCAACACCGGCGTTCGCATCGTTGGAAGAGGGTTGCCAGCCTTCGACGTTACCCTGAAAGTGGTTAGTAAAGAGTAGAGCCTCACGATTGTCTTAGTAGCATACCTCGCCGTTGATGAACTTGAGATCCCTGGGGCATTGGGCATCACAGTAACCAGTTCCATACTTGGCACCAGCCTTGTTGGTCGAGTACTTCTTCAGACCGCCGTCAGCATCCATGGAGACGAAGTACAGTGCGCCGTTGAAGCCACATGGCAGGTTCGATAGATCAACGTCAAATGTGAACTCGTGGTTGCCGGTGAACTTGAACATTTCGTATGCAGTGTCAGACGCCATGAGGTAAGTCCTCGATCCGATGTTAGTGGAGTAGGATCCCTTAGTGACGAACTTCAACTTGAGCGAGTTACCGCTGGCAGTGATGCCGTAGGTGCCGCTGTAGTCTGCTCCGTCAACAGCGCAGTTGGATGCGCATGACTTGTTGTCTTTGCAGGCAGTTGTGTTCCACTCGTTGCCAGTGTAGCAGTTGGTGTATCTATGTTCAGATCAGAATCTCGCAATAGAGGCTACGGTTCTTGACTTACCCGCCCTTGACGTGGAGCCAACGCCAATTCGCATCAATGGTGATTTTGCCGCTCTTGGTAGTGCAGCTGCCCTTGGCCGTGCAGGATTGCCAGCTCATGCTGGGATGGGTCTCAGTCGTCTCCGTGCCGACCAATTGGCCGCGAGCCACGGAGAGGAGAGATGCCGCGAGAACAAGAGAGCGATACATGGTTGTTGTCCGATTGTCGAGAACCGATGGAGCGCCGCATAGAACAAGGGACGGGTCGAATTATATAGTCGCCCTGGAAGAGTCGGATGAAAGTCGATACCAATCATAGCGCGGAGGTGGCGATGTCTTCTCCTGATGATAGACAGTGTTTGCAATATCGCTTTGAGGAATGCTAATGAGCGGCCAGAAGATCCATATGAAAAATTTGGAGAAGCGCCTTGGAGGCTCATACTAGAATCCATGTATCTGAGATCTGTGTGACCATATCTTGCTCATGCTAGCATCGCATAGTCTGCCATATCCAGGGTTAAGGTCCCGCCAGTTCAGCTATTGGGGAGCTCTACGCTGATACGGCACGCTATCCCCTCTTCCAAACGTGCCATAGCTGGGGCGACGACACGGAGGGTGGCACGATTTCCTTGGCGGAAACATCATGATACCGGGCTACGAATGGTTCTCGAAGCTGAGATGAAAGACGGACTTGGAGGCAGGGTCCTTCATCTGGGGCAATCTACCGTAGCAGAGCCTGATCTGACAACGACGAATGGGGTGTTTCTGTCGGGGTTTGTAGGTCTCATGATAGCATTCCCCGCAGCGGCTTTCAGGTCGGTTAAGAGTTAGAAGCAAATCGAAGCTCACTGCCGTGACCTGGGCGGCTCAGGCCTGGCAAGTGCGTCTGCCCCTTGTCGTTGCTCAGCCTGTGCTACTCGAAAGGTTGTTCACTGACGAAGAGCCGTTAGCAGGTCCTCTTAGACTCCAACTGTCGTTTCTTCGCCAGACTGATCTTCGCATGGAAATCTACGCGACATGTGAGCTGCTGTGTTCTTCTAAACACATACTGGCATTCTCGAAATCGCAGTACGCTCCCAAGTCACGGGCGTCTGCTCCTGGTCGCACAGGAACATTACAGTTCTGAGGTTGTCGTGATAATATCGAATGACGAATGGTTTTCGGCAGTGTAAATTAATGATGTGATCGGCGAAACAAGCTTGTGGAGTAAACGTGGGTTCCCCGCATTTCCTTGTGAAAATAGATGAGTTGTGCAGCAAGCATTACTCCGACAACGTTGTCGCAGGGTACCAGGGTGGAGTACCTGCACGATCTGTCGCTTGAGGACTGGCGGTTCGTGAGGACGATAGTCTTCGTCACGTTCGATGTGAAATTGGAATCAGAAATGCTGGAGTGCATGGCAGTCATGGAGAGAACAACCCGTAGCAGCGCTCGATGCAAGCCGAACAAATCGCCGGCGAGTGTGTTGCGTTGCACAAACTTGACGAAAAGAGGGGAGTGCATACAAGCAATTAAGCATAGTGGCCAAGGGTCAAGGAAAGCTTTTCCATTGGACCACCGCACTGGGACTTTTCAAGTTTGGGACTCGACATGCAGCCAACTGACTGATGTTCTAGAAGCAGACTTGCTGGATCTGCATCGAAGGTGTCCGTCCGGTCTGTCGCCGACAGCCGTTGCATAGTGCCGGGAGCACAAGGGCCGTTGTCTGACAAGGTGAGTTGCACAGCCATGGAGAGGAGGTGAAGAAGCAGGCGTGGTGTGACAAGGTCTCTTGTCTTCTGATGAAATATTGAAGGATGAAGATGGAATATCGAAGCAAACGCGCTTCGGAGCAAGATGCAGGAATGAACGGTCGCGAGCGAGGACACCAGCGCTGAAGAGTCCACTCACCTGTTTTCCCAAACTCCCGTCGACATCACACGTCCATACTACAACCTCGATCTTTCTTTCCAGTGCAACCTGGCTCAAGCCGGTAGACTATGCCTTTCCTCTCCTATCCCACACGTGGGCTGGCGCGATGAGCTGCACGGCGTAGCGAGTTGGTGATGCCGTCGCTCGGCAACATCGGGCGCAGACCAAAAGCCGAGGAACACGATGGTCGGCAACACGAATCAGTTCACCAGTGGCGGTATAGTTCGGACATTTTGCATGTTTAAATGCACCAAGGAAAAGGAAAGATGAACATTCTCAGCACCACCAGGTCGAGCCACAATCTGATCCCGTGACCTGCTGCATCACGAGACTTACTACCTAGGTACAAGGCACCTACACGGAGTCGTATCCGGACACATCGTAATGTCAGCACAATCATTTGTGAACATTGAACTGTCATACACTCCGCTTGTGAGCGCGGACGACAAGGTCACTGGAAATGGAACCAGCAATCGTCCAACGCACGCGTTCTTCCAGTAAGCCATTGATTGCAGCAGTCATTCTATCAAATATTGTTCGACCGAGCTGTGCTGAGAACGTGAAGATCTTCAGAACGAACAGAGCGATGCCATTGATCGTGGAAAGACACTTGGACGGCGACAAAGATAGCAACGGACTAGATCGAGACTCGGAGCCAATGCAATTCGGGCCGATGCCTAGAAACATCCTCGACATGTTACTGGTGTACTAGACTACCAGACAGAAAAGAAGGTCGATACATCACACAGGTGCAATGCGTCGCAAGCATGAGATCTGCGACGTATTGCACAATCCACCAGACTCGAGTCAGATGTAGAGCCCTCGACCTCGTCCTGCACTTGCGCGGCGTCCAAGATCAGACCATCTTATCAATCTTAGGTACCCCAACCGTGGGATCCGCCCCCATGCATCACATCACCAAACAAGCGAAATAACGCGGCAATGCATACGAGCCGCCGTGCCCCCTCAATCGATTGACGATTCCAAGCAAATACAGTCCACCCCTTCGCGCTCCTCCTCCACCTAACCACCATGGCCTCCTTCAGCAATCCCAGCCAGCGCACCTGCTACGCCCGCAACGGCACTGCCATCACCGACATCGCATATCAACCCTGCGCGTCCGACTCTACACGCGACAGCCCCTGCTGCGGAACGAACCACCAAGGCGCAGGGCATCTGAACGTTGCGAACGACGTGTGCGATCCGAACGGACTGTGCCAGAACTTCGAGGCGTTTGACGGCACAAATGAGGGGGTCAAGATTTGGTGGAGGCAGGGGTGTACGGATCCCACATGGCAGAGCGAGGCGTGTCTGAAAGATGTGTGTAACTTTGGCAAGGTACGTTCACGCCTGGTGTATCTATAGCTACTTGGAGAACAGAAGCTAAGAAATGACTCAGTACCGATCGGAGAACGCGCCCGTGCGGAACTGTGGAGATGGGAACTGGTGTTGTGGGGAGAAGACCTGCTGCAGCGCTACATCGAGTCTATTCAAGTTAGCTGCTGTCGCGACGACCGCAGCGCCGAGTCTGCCTTCGTCTTCGGCGGTGTCTGCGAGTGTGGGTACGACTACGGGCGCAGTCAAGACAACGCAAGTAGGACCTTCGCTCTTCACGCCCACGGACGGGAGCGCTCCTTATGCGACTGGTGGAGACCCTATTCCCAGCCCAAGCGCATCTGCAGAATCAATGGGCTCATCAGGCACCCCGGCACTTAGCGTAGGAGCGAAAGCGGGGATTGGAGTCGGTATAGCAGTTGTGGTCGTTCTCCTTGCGATCATTGCCTTCTTGCTGGCGAAGTTGAGGAAGAGGAAGCAAGGTGAAGAGCAGGCCATGGAGAAGTCGGAACTGCCAGTACATGGTGAGAAGCCGTATATCACGACATATGCGCATGAAGCTACTGCGCCTGTGGAGATGAATGGGCAAAGTGCGCCCGCGGAACTGGGGACGGTACATCCAGTAGAACTACCGGGTGATGACGCTGGTCATATGAAGGCGTCGAAATGAATCTCGAGTGTCTCAATTAACCTGCTCGAGTTCAGTCTCCGTGACATGTGACAGACACAACCTGCTCGACAATGAGTTCGCTTGGGTTTCAAGAACTAGCAAAAGCACGTAACTTGCATATGACCAGACAGATCAGATTGGGGATATCTCAATAAACGTCAAACACAACTCCCTCAATGCTCTCATCAAAGACCAGCCATCCGCCTAATCGCCGCATTCGTCATCAGCGTACCCTCCATTTCAATCCCCCTTCCCTCCAACTTCTCACCCCTGCTCATCGCCAACTCGGTCATGATCTTCCCCATCGGCCTCGTCGGCGTCATAATCGGCGTATACACCACATTCAACCCCGGAATCATGATCCTCTTATACAGATCCTGCTTGGGTATGAATGGATGGATCTCTGGATGACTTGTCCAATCCACGCCGCCAGGCCGAATATTGTATACCTTGAGATTCTGGATCTCTTTGGACAGATTGAACAGCGCGAATTCGATTTGTCCTTTGACGCGGGCGTAGAGCGGCGTGAACATGCCTGGGGTCTGGGTGGCGCCTTCGCCGGAGACGTAGACGAAGGTGAAGGGTGAGGAGGGGTTGAGGGTCGAGAAGGCGCGGGCGGCGGCGAGGGGGCAGTCGTGTGTGATGTCGAAGTACTCTCTGCTCAGTCGTTAGTAAATCCATTCGGAGACTGCTGTAAAAGGGAGGACGCACTCTTTTGAAACATCGTTCTGCGAGACACCTAGTGCCCACACGCAGCCCTGCGCATCCTTCAGCTCGTCTAGCAGGGCTTTGTCGTAGGTTTTGTAGTCTTTGTGGATGATGACCTTGGCCTTGTCGTGGCCCTCTGCCATCTTGACGGGGCGCCGGCTGAGAATGGAGATTCGCTTGATGCTCTCTTGGGCGAGCATGTTGTCGAGGACCGCAGCGCCAACGAGGCCGGTCGCACCAGTTAGAATGAGATGCATTGTTGCTGTCTGTAGCCCTTTGACCGAGTTATGGCGATGAACTGCAATAGTCGCTGCTACTGCTGCTGTTATTTTATGTCAATCGAGGATAAGCGCTATCTTTTTGGCGGTCCACGCCGCAATCAAGTGCGTGTGCAAAATGTTAAAGCCATCAGCACCTTTCTAGGCAAGCTGAGCGCACATTTTTGTGCGTGTATCGTGACATTTCGGCTCCGCATGGAGATAGTTCCTATGGCCGATAGCTCGGGCATTGATGATGGTGGGGCGTTGTCCGAGACGGATGAAGAGGGCCACAAGCGTGGTTGACTAAGCTGGTGGCTTTCTTGCTGGTCGTACTGCACTCGTACTTGCTTTTTGATTCGCGCGACGTCCAGTGTGGTTTTGTCTGATCTAGCATCAAGACCTTTCTAAGGCCATCATGTCTTCCATCGAATTGCTTTCTAATAGGCTCTCTAATGCTCAACTCTCTAACGATGATCGTGCGGCAGCGGGACGCGTATCCTTGTCCACATACGTAGCCGCCTGGACATTCTGCCAAAATCAAGCTGACAGAGAAATGTACTCGCCTCAGCAACCGTGAAACGATGTCTTCCATCAATTTTTCGCACATCTCCATCAATCACTGTCATTTCCGATTCGATTCGTATCTTTTCTCCCCTTTTCTTCTCTACTCGAGCCTGCACGATGGCGACGGCTTTGGCCGTTGCGGATCGCCGCATCGTTTCCTTGGTCCTTGAGCACCTCTCGAATATGAAGTACAAAGACCGCCGCCAAGGAGGACCAGACCAGCCAGTCGAGTTTCTGGAATTCAGGCCCACGCTAGTGCCGGCAATATTGACCAACAAGCTTTGGTGTGACGAAGGGACATCCATATTGTGGAAAAGGTATCCTTACCTGCCCGCATTAGCGAACATGCCGCTTGAGAGACGACAATGGTATGCGGCTAAGATCGAGTCTGTCTTTGTATTGTCACCGGCCTTGGAAAGCGGAGAAGATCTAGCGTTTTTACACAACCTGGAGTTGCCAGCGCTCAAGTGCCTGGAATTAGACGTGGACTGGCAACAACATGGCAGCCAGTTTCAATCCATGCTGCACTCGGGCCTGGAGTATCTGGATATCTCAGGTGAGCGCTTGGGAAGCTCCTCGTACATTGTCGAGACAGCCCTTGCTACTGTGTTTGCCTCCTGCCAGAACCTGCGTGCACTACACATCGGGCCGGATGCCTTCCACGCGGAGGATCCTGTCCACAACCAAGACATGATCAACTCGCTGGAAGGTCATGACAGTATCAAAGAGTTGGGGATTATGAAAGCCAACATCTTTGGCAAGGACCTGCTTTTCGGACGCCTCAGCCAGCGTCAAGGACTCGAAAGCCTCGACATTGACCTCGATCCTGGCCTGCAACTTCTTCCATTACTTCAGAGCCCAGCTGAACTCTCTCCTTTGTTCCTTTCGCTTCGCAATCTACACATCATGTGCTATCCTGAGATAGCTACCGCCTTATGCTCCCAGTTGCCTCGTATAGAGCGCCTTTCCGTGGACATTGCTCGAATCCCTAGCCAACCTGTCCAAGAAGCAGACACCTCCATCCTGACTGACATTATACGGGCCTTGGGGCACTGCACGCAACTGAGTATGCTGAAGATCAACGTTGGACAACTCGCCGTGGACTTCCCTTCTTCAACATCCTTGCCGACCTTGACTGGAGAAGTGCTCGTAGAGTTGGCAGCTTCGTGTCCCAAACTGAGCGACCTGACCTTATTGGCTTCTGAGCCTGCCGCTATCGATGCTTCGAACATCTCATCGGCCCATCTGGAACAATTCTGCGAGAAACTGCCAGAGCTTACACATCTCAGCTTGAAGCTTCATCCTGGCTCAACTTTGGCATTGGAGGTGTGTGCGCTGCAGAGTCTAGGACGGCATTGTCAACGAATTGAAACATTGCGACTCAAGGTCGCCTTGCAGTTGCCCAGCCTGATTTTCTCGAACGAAACTCGTCCACTGTCCAAGATCAACGACGACGAGCCTGAAGAAAAACGTACAGATGCCACGCCTGCGGCTGACTATATCGAGATCAAAGCTTTTGCCACGGGTTCTCCGCCACCACCCAAGTCTCTCTTCCCGCATCTCACCCACCTTGCGTTTGCCCGTTCACAGACAATTCTCTCGGTTGCCGCCGATACATACTCGGCATCGAATGTCTCACAGGCAGGCTCTGGCGTAGATCCATGGATTGAGGCAGAGCTCGTTCAATGTTGGGCACAAGCATTACTGCGTCACTTCCCGAAACTCGACATCCTCGAGGCATGGAGTGATTGGACTGGTCATGACAACGACTCGCTGAACTACTTCCTGCCGCTTCAAGAACCCCTGGCGAGCACTTGGGAATTCTTGAGTGGCATAGAACAAGATCTATGGGACGACGGTCACGAGCAAGATACTGACTCACCTGAACGTTGGGATGACGATTTTGAGGAAGACATCAGCTTCGACAGTCGCGGCAGCGGGGACTGGGATCGAGCAAGCTTGATCAACGAGTTCCCAGAGGAGCAGGAGTACGCTGACAGCGGGTATCTGGAGGTGTATGATGAGGAACCTGAGGACATGGTCACGCCAATCGATGATCGGAAAGCGTGGATTTCCGATTCGAATACCCATCTCACAGCAGGCTCTATCGAACAGGAACCTACGCAAAAGCCTGAAGGGCTCAGCTTGAAAGAGCTCGGAGACCACATGGACCAAGTCGCACTGGAGCCTTCAGGAGGGCAATTTAATCCTTAACGAAACCATTTTGGGATGCTGGAGTACATACGATTGCACCGCAACTACCCGTGACTCTCATTACACCGACTCGAATATCGATAACCATAACCTCCTTGCCACGAGACCTCTTACAGCGGACAAACAGCAACTCTCGCGCAATTGCTCCTTTCTCGTACACGATTTCATGACATGGACATATCGCAACTTCCGTCAGGCCACAACACAAAGCTCAGCGCAGCAACGCAACTAGACTTCACGCTCTTGACATATACACTGCCAAGACGAGCCTTTTCCTAAACTTCTTTCTTTTCTGTACAGCCTCGCAGTAAATGTGTATACCCTGTCCATATCCTAGACAGCTGCAGCACACGCAAGCAGCCGCTTCCTTCCATACTTCTAAGCAACCTGAACAAATACGCTCCATACCATCTTCAACTGCCATGTTCCCACAATACCAAGTCTTTCCATCCTGCTCTTCATCTTGCACATCTTGTTGCCATCCCTGCTGATCCTTGTCATAAATGCGTTCCGCTAATTCTCCCGATGCCTTTGTCCAACCACAGCACTGCAACGTCCGCGTTTCAAGATTCCAAACGTCTTTTGCCGCAACTGGCTTTATGTGCACTTGCGACGTGTACGCCGGAGTAATTCGATCGCGTGCGCAAGCGTCAACGGCACTGCCGGGGCGGAAAGAAGCGAGGGAGGTATGTGCTGATCGGCGGGTAGGGTGTGGAAGTGGAAGCCACGTTCTTCTTTTCTTTTGTGTTGTTAGCGATACTTCGAGTGAACATTGACGAGAGAAGGACAAACTAGACGGTTTGTGCTGCCGTTGCGAGTAAACGTCAAGGGCGACAACAACAGGACGAGCTTCGAAACACCAGAGTGGTAGCGCCAATGACCGTCCGCCAACAATCAACACCTTTGTCTCAGATTTCCTCCCACCAGTCTTGACTCGTGCGGTCTCCCTCTTTGCGCTATCCTCTTCCATCAACGTCGTGTCAGACCATGCGGCGTCATGCTCGAAATTCTTTACTCGTCCTCCTTTTCGCCGCCCACATCCACCTCGCCATATCGATTCCTCAATCTCTCTTCCGGCGGCAGGAATTGTTCTCGGGATTGCAGCTGCCACAATGCGCGTTGACGTGCTTTGTTACAGGTCTCTTGACTGATGGGTGTGCGAACGAGACGGACTTTGCTTGCCATTGCCGCGATGGGAAGATCATCGAGAAGGCCGCGGCATGTGTGAGGCAAGGCTGTGGCGCAGAAGACGGATCAGACGCGATGATGAAGATTGGGGCAGCTTGTAATGCAGTAGGTGGAGGTAGTGGCGGAGGAGGAGGAGGAGGAGGAGGAGTAGAC
>QVXC01000158.1:0-70759 GCA_003501895.1 Phaeosphaeria sp. A1 3.1a
GGCAGCGGCGGGGGACGATGCCTTGGGGGCCTGGGGAGAAGCAGCAGCGGCGGGGGTAGTCTTTGCGGGAGACTGGGCTGGGGCCTCGGGCTTGTTGTTGTTCTTGTCGTCGGTCTGAGGAGCAGGCGTCTCCTTTGCAGGGGTGTTGGCCTTGCTCGTCGCCTTGTCTGTGTTGCTCGTCTTGGGGGCTGGGGAATCAGCGACGCCGCCGCCAACAGTAGGCATGACCTGGCCGACCTCGATGGACTTGGGCTCGGGGGTCAGTGTCTTGCCCTTGTTGGGGGGGCCGTTGAAGTTCTTGGCAGTGCACTGGTCCTGAATGTTCTTGCACTTGGTCTCCCAGATCTTGCAGCCAGCGCCGCCAGTCACGGGTGCGGTATCCCAGCACTCCTTCTGCTGCGCCCAGCAGTCGTCAGTGGCGGCCCAGCAGCCGGTCTCGGAGGAGTAGTCGGAGACTTCCTTGCCGCACCAGTTTCCGTTCTCCATGATGCAGCCTTCGGGCTTGAGACCCTCGCTCTGGGAAGAAGAGGCAGTGCCAGCGGAATCGCTCTTGGCAACGAGCTTAGCAACCTTGGGACCAGGAACGGGATAGTTGTCGTTGTTCGAGGTGTAGATGTTCCAGCTGGTGCTCTCCTCGCCGTACTTCATGTATCCGGGGATAGAGACAGTCGACTCAGGTCCAAGGTTGCCGCTGCTCTCGAGGAAGATCTGGGCGCAGCCGGTGTAAATCTGTGGGTCACCGTCGGCCGCAGCGTGCAGCGCCAGGATCTCGGGGCGAGCGAGGTAGTAACCACCCTCGAGTCCCTTGGGGAGGTTGATAGAGAGGTGGCCGTTGTTGTCGATGATCTCGTCAGTGCACCAGCGCTTGGTGCTGGCATCGTAGCCGTGGTCAAACAGCTTGAACCAGCCATCGCCGGTACCCTTGTCGTTGACGGCCGAAGAGACCTTCTTCAGGTACATAGCGCAAGGGCCATAGTGACCGCGGTCAATGGCGCCCTTGGAAGCATCGTCGGCCCACTCTCTGATCTCGAAGGTGAGAAGTGAGCCATCCTTGACAGACTGCACACGAGAGACACCCTTGGTGCCACCGACGTCTAGTCGCCGTTAGTTCAATTGCATGCTTTAGATCGTACATGTGACTCACTGCAAGCCATGTCATCACTGTCAAGGCTGGCGATAGGGCTGCCAGCTTCGGGTGGGTTAGGGCTCATACGCATGGCAGTGCCATCACCCTATCTTGGTCAGCAGGCTTCTATTACCAGTCATTGTTGGACATACCTGGGACACGCCGTCGACATAGAAGTTGGTAAACACGGTATGGCCGAGCACACCGGGAGCGGACGCCAAAGCCGCAAGAAGCATAGATTGAGTCTTCATTTTGATGGTTTGTGATGTTTCTTCGTTGGACAGCAGAAGATAGTGATGATGAGTGATATACAAACAGCTCAGTCACTAGGACTCGAACAGTGTTTCAAGCTTCAGGTGAATGAATGGACAGTCGACTGGCGACGTGAAAGGAATGACAATGGCAGCCGAGCGCCGGAAAGAAAGACAGAAAGTTGGTTGTTGAAGCCTTAGCGCGCAAGAGTCCTGAAGGTAGAGAGAGAAGAGAAGTGAGAGCGGATGGCCGTGGGTTTTGATACTACCGTCAATCGGGCCCAGAATGCCCACAGCTCTGCAAATCTCGACGCCTTGCCGCTCTCTCAGCCGCTCCACCGGGGAATACCCTTGAGACACATCTCTTGGGACCTGCAGCTCTCCTGCCCAATCTTACTGCGGACGACGACAGAATCCGAGGGGTCAGTCCAGTGTGCAGAGAACAGACAGCCAATCAGTGCGTGCCACTCAAAGCTCCGTTGAAACATGAAACGCAAAAATGGGTACGTCTAGCGAGCGGCGCCGTCAACCAGCGGCAAGGTTCACCCGCTGACGGTGTTGGCGCTTTCTCAAACGAGCCTAACTCAGGTACCGCGCCTTAATTTAAACCTTGCTGCGTGCTTGGCAGATACGGCATCCACAGCCAACACGACGGATTGCCTGCTTCGAAACGTCAGGCGCGGGGTTATCGATATGAACCGCAATCTACGAAGGGGCCCTTTTTGCTTTGTCCTGCACGCCAGCGGCGGCTGCTCCTCGTGCGCCATGTTGATTCAGGAGGTTACTATTCTGGCCTGCGTCACCAACACCGGCGATCATTAGCAACGCTGACCCTCCTTTTGGCACGAGTCGAACTGCGGAACCTCCGCTCTTTGCCAAGATCGCGCTCATCTCTCGATCCGCTGCTCCCGGGCCATGCTGCGATCTTCTGCGATAGGCGGGCTGTGGGAGGGCATCGACGCCAAAGACTTTGTTTGCAGAGCGTTATTTCGGCTCGGGTTTCGAAACGTTGTGCCACCTATGGCCGCAGGCACGGCCAGAAGCTCTGCGTCTGACGGTAAGGACGAAGCGCCGCTCCTGATCACTGCATGATGGTCGCAAACGCACATCGATCGACCAGACCCCTGACACGACCTTTTGACCAGACCTCATGTGCCAAGGTGGCGTAAGTATTAAGGCTCGTGAGAAGACTGTTGGCTTCTACAGCAACCCGTTGACGGTCTGAGTGCGCCGTTGGAACGCCTGGCTTCCGACGATAGTCTTTTTGCGAGCCGTAGCGGCATCGGAATCTTGATGCGGGTGCCGAGACCCGGACTTGAAGTCAAAGGCGCCCATTGCCATTAGCTGCATTCTGCCTTGCCGCAGTCTGGTTCACGTTGTTCTTAAACATGCTGTGCTAGGCTTCGCACTGTCTTGCCAGGCGTCGAGAGTGGAAGGAAGAGATTGTATTGTGATATAGAAGCGGGGGGACAGACGTAAATTTCTCCGTGATCTTGTATCACTGTGGCATCAAGTCCCATGCGTGTTGGGCAGTAACATTTCAGCTCAACTGCAAACGCCATAGCTGGAGTGCTAATGTGAGAGCCACGAAGCCAGGTATCTGTCCATCTCCAAGCAGCGGCTGAGCCTACATTTTCCCGTCGTTATCTGCTGATTCCAAGATGGCTTTGAGTGTGTCTCGGAAACCGGTCGTATCTTTGGGCGCCACAGAACCGTACGTCAGTGCAATCCCGAAGATTCTCGTTGGCCATTTGAGTTCACTGATCTTCACCCCGAAGACGTTGCGAAATTGCAGCTTCTTGAACGTAATTTCCACTGCAGCTGTATACGCATAGCCATCCTTGTGCTGTTGAAGGGTGCATAAGATGGAATCCCGGACTGTACTTTCAGTGTACTCGACATGCATTTCTTTCAGGGCCTCCTTGACAGCTTGTATAAGCCAGCGGCTACCTCTCTTCGTCACGTAATGGAGCTTTTTTGAATCTCCTAGTGTGACAGACGACAGACTGCGTTCGGACAATGGATTCGGCGTGGTCGTGGTCTTGATGGTGTTCATGTATCTGAAGAGTTGTACAGTTTCCATTGGGGAGAATGCCGGATCCCACTGTATGGGCCAGGCACTCAGCGATATGAGCGGACCTAGCAAGAATGAATCCGAGATTGCCAGATTGATACTTGCTCGTGACCCTACTGCATATGTCGGCGTGACGGCAGGGTTTAGAGGGGGCGCAATTCGTGACCCCGGAAGTCCTTGCCGCTCGTACAGACGCTGCTTCAAGGTTGTAATCAGACCACTCTTCTCTGCCGCATGCGTTTGACGGAAGATGTTGGTGGGATCAATGTTGTTCTGGAACGAGTTCTCGATCCTTCGGAACACGAACAGCCAATGATCTAGCAAACGCAGCTCATCGCCAACGCGTCGTGTTCGAGCTTGTAGGAGCCCATAGCGAGCAAACGAGCCTTCGTAGGCCACACCCCAGGCCAGAGCAGTGTTGCCATATTCTCGAAGCTGTAGACATGCATCGCCTAACCAGCGAGCGGCGGCGATATCTCCATCGTCCAAATTTGGACTCGTCAGATAAATTCCGTTGAAGACGCTCTCGAAGTAGCTCTTGGCTTTGCTGAAGTTGCCAGTGAAACAGTTGGAGACGCCTATTAGATGCCTCAAGACTCGTCTGTCTGGCTGGCTGCCAGTGCCCGCTACTGTGTGGCCGTGTTCCACGGCTGCCAGTTGCTCTTCGAGATGGTTTCCCGCAGACAGATAATCGCGGGCATTCCACGCAGCAACCGCCTGCGCAGCGATCCAGGCAAGATCGGCTGATATAGGACCATCATCTGTATAATGAGGCAAAGGAGTTTCGGGCACTGGAGACATTGCGTAGGCGGAGTCAAAATGAGATGAGTAAGCAACAGCATCCGGGAATGCTGATGTTGTGATATTAGCAACCACTTCAGGAAGCGAAGAGGATGAGGAAGTTGGAACGACTTCTTTGAGGGTGTCTGAAGGCGCATCGGATACTGACGATTGAGATATAGTCTGCGGGCCCGGACTTGGTACTGATGATGGTGGCAGGATCGGAGGTGCGTATAGTTTTGCTAAAGAAGGTGTCTCCGCCGATGCTGCGGGCTTTCTGCTCACTGCAGGCAATAACCTATGGTCTGTGTGCGTGGGTGGATTGGTGGACGACTCAGTAACCGGTAAAACTTCAGTACAAGAAAGTGGGGATATGAGGGGCGAAGCAGTAGACCTGGAGGATTCTTGGGGCCTCGATATGATAGGGAGGGGCTGCGGCGAGTTTGTGGGTATCATCTGGTGTACTGGTGTAGATGACGATGATGGCATCATTGGTGCTGAGGTGCTCTCGTATGAGAGCCCTACTGCCGGGACATCGAAATGGTGCACACCAGGTCCGTCATTGGTAGTCGAAATTTGAGCTGTCTCCAAACTTCTTGAGATGAACTTGACAGCGTCTTGTTCCACTTCTTGCTCTAATAGACGGCCTTCGTTCACAGCTCTCAATAGCCAATCTACGATCATGTCACGATAACTCAGAGCGTCTTGTGGGGCTACGCCGACGTCTTCCAGATCACGGAGTATCTGAGACCAAGCCTCCTCGTCCTCTTCATCTTCGTTGTTAGGGTTCGCGGAGGTGATCTTTTCGATAGAAGCGACGCTTTCCTCGCGATGGCCTCCTCTATAATCAAGCTCCAGTCTTCCGAGTGCTTCTAGAATGAGGACCTGGTTGTCAAGAACCAGTGAAGAATAGAAGCCATTGAGCATGGTCGTACTTGATGTAAGCCGATCACGCAGCGTCCTTGACTTGTCGGGGTCCCATTTCAGTCGGTCCCATGCACGTTTGGTCTTCGTATCCAGGCTGTTGTAGTGGAGCAACAGTTTATCGAGCTCCAGCAGTACCTCGATACATGGCTCGTATGCATCTTGCAGCTGTTTGCGTTTGCCGTCGGGAATCTTCGAGAACTTGTCGCTCAAGTCCTCGCAAAGATTCGATAGAGCCCGCGCTTCGCTAGTGAGCGACTTGTATTCACCGGTACAGTCCCGGCCTGGTGGTTGTTAGTCTGTTCTATGACTTCATAGCTGGTTCGCCCACAATTCTTGTACACCCTCCCTGCGATCTCACACAACTTGAGCACATCACCGATACTAACACCGAAGCTCATCGTGCTTTGACCGGGTAGTCAACAAGTCCCATGTTTTAGTACTGCGAGTCGATGTGATTGCCTGGAGTGATGCGCTGTCCTGCGACGAAATCAAGATTACAAAGTGGCTGGGCGCCTCGTTGGGGGCGGAACCGAGGTGCATCCTCGAGGCTTGTACAGATGCGGTATATGCAGATACGGAAGCTCGTTCGATTGCGGATGTATGCGTGCAACGCGACGAAGTAAGAGGGAAAGGGGAAGACACAAGATGACGAGTTAAGGTTCGTCGATCTAAAGTTGGCGCCATTTGCATTGGGAAGGCACGACTGTACAACCACAAGCTCTTGTATTTGACACTAAGCGATAGCTCATATGTGAAGGTGCTTTCAGGTCGCCTTGCTAGAATCTTTCCTGGGCTATTCACCAGTACTTCTATCGTCCTCTCTTCTTCCAACCGCTAAACATCTACTCGCGAGATTACTCATCCTTCACTGCCAACTCCTCTGTCCGCGAAAGTCCTACGCACAATCTTCGACTTCCAAAGGCCCCTAGTCACCCGTTGCGTTAACTCTCGCATCACAATCCGCGCGGAGGACACTTACCTCCACCACCCAATACCAATGATGCCAACCATAGTCACAACAAAGACGAGCACCATATATCCCATGAACCTGTTTGCCCGTGCTTTCTCTACATCGAGAAACTTCGGACCCCACTCTTTGGGCACATCAGCCTCGGATACAACAGTGCCGACGTTCCTATCATGCCCTTGGTGGCTAGCCTTGGGCGGTGCCGGGTTCATAGAGCTTTCGATAGCATTGATGGGAGCTTCTGAAGAAGTCGAAGCGAATTGCGATGACAACGTGGAAGAGTCGGTAATTTGCGATAGGAGCAAGTCAATGCTTGTAGCGGTTTTGGATATGGAGTGAAGATAGGAAACGTCGTCTCGATTATGCTGGATAGCAACTCTGGTACTGACTGGTGAGGGGCCACTGACTTCATTCATTGCGGTGGCGTTTTTTTTCTCTTTGGTAAATGGAAGCCGATGTTAGGACTACCAAGTATATCAGTTGCGACGAGTAAACATCAAGTCGAGGCTTGCGAAGGAGAATGCAGCTGAGGTTGATGACCGGACTTTGGGGCCGTGTTGCCCAGGTGCCCATACTTCACTTGCATAGTCCAACGCAGTGTTTGGTACGCAGTTCGGACTAGCGATGCACGTTGGCGGAGGCGATGCACACGTGGATCGTGCAGCAATAGGCTATCTTCGAGACCTCATGTCATAATCTTTGGAAGCGGTGGTTGCGTAAGTTCTGTACTAAGCAGTATGGCGTCGACATCATGTTGTACTGGTGTGCAGTTATGCATAGACAGCTTTGAGAGATGGACTCGGCTTCATTGGATAGGGTCTAGCACGATGTTGTCAATCAACCGTACAGGAATTTGACCACCGCCTACGCCTAGCTCTTCGCCTTCAATGGGCTCTTCGAGTGGTAGCATCTTGACCGCACCGCTGAGAATCGCACCCTTTGATTCATCTATTTGCTCCAGCTCTTCCATCGTATCAGGATCTGCAAGACTGATATAGTCAACCTCGAACCTCGCGCGCTCGCTAGATTGCAACATCTCCTGGTCTTGAAGTGTTTTGTCGCAATGGTCTACAGCAGGCCAAAGGATGTCGCCTCGTAGGCGCTTACGAGCTTTGTACTGTGCTTCTGCTTTCTGTAACCCCTGGCGGAGGACTATGCCCACTTGACGGCGCCGAGAACCGAGGTAGACATTTCGCGATGACATGGCGAGACCGTCCGGTTCTCGCGAGGTTGGTATAATACGTACTTCCATGTTCAAGTGAAAGTCTTTGACAAGTCGCTTGATCACGACAGTCTGCTGTATGTCCTTCTGACCGAAGTAGACTCGCTCTGGCTCGCAGATATTGAACAACTTCATGCACACAGTCGCTACGCCACGGAAGAAGACAGGCCGTGACGCACCTTCGAGCAACTCACCCAAAGGACGCATCTCGACAAAGCTTCCAACACCTGGTATGTTACTGTCCGGCGGCAGTGTGGGGTACATGGTCGATGTGCTGGGCGCGAAAATAGCAGATATACGACCCTGTCCTGTCTCTGCCAATTCTGCATTGAGCTTGTTCAACATCTCGGTGTCCTTCTCCCATGTTTTCGGGTACGAGTCGAGGTCTTCGTTAACCCCAAACTGTGTGGGGTTTACGTATATGGTAACGAAGACATGGCTGTTCTCAGCAGCTGCATGTCGGACAAGCGAAAGGTGACCTTCGTGCAATGCGCCCATTGTGGGAACGAGGCCGACTGAGCATTTTTTGAGGAGCAGCTCCCTGCGGTACTCGCGGAGGGGTGCGACATCGCGAAACACGCGCAAGTTCGAGGAGGGGGATGCGCTCCACAGTGGTAGGGTGGTGGACAGCCAGCGGACACCATGTTTCGGACGGGGAGGCGAGGCGCGAATGAAGCTTGACGCCGGGTTTTGGCATGCAAGAGACACTACAAATGTAAGCACTTTCACTCCCATGCCCGCATGCGATGTCGATTACCAGACGTTCGCTGCAAAGGCGCTTTCACGAAGTGACGCGACAGACAGAGGGCCATGGCTCTCGCGTTCGCAGATCTGATCAGATAATTGAGCTGTTGAGGTGATGGACGCCTTGCGATGCGGGTGAGCGGGCAGCATCAGCCATATTGGCCGTCAATTGAGATAGGCAAAGACGACTCGATTCTACGATGTAACTTGAGGCATGATCACGTGCAAAACACTTGCTCGGCCATCTCGCGGGGTAATAACATGATTATTGGTGACGCGCCATATGTTTCTCTAACATGTGTATAGGATGCTTTCTTCTGTATGCCTAGCAATTCTCACTGTGACAGAGTTATTTGTGTGTCTGGGAAGGTCTGGATCAATGGTGAGCGGAGGAGGTCCGCAAAACCGCCAAAAGACCGTGCGCGTGCTCCACCAAAAAGTTCAGATGGAGAAGAACTCAGCGTCGCTTTCCCCACCACGACAATCACAGTTGCGCAACAGATAATCCGGGTCACCATGGCTGACGATGGCATGCTCCTCAATTTCTCCATACCGGATACTGGCATTCTCGCAAGACCGAGTCTCAAAGGCGGTAACTGGAGAGATCGTGCGGCGGCGAAGAAAGCTGCGCAATCCTGGCACACCAAGGCCTCAGCTCGACTGAATGGAGAGAAGATCGAGAAGGCCCCTAAAAAAGCTGTGGAAAAGGCTTCGAACGTAAATCGTACCGAACTTGGTCCAAGAACAAGGCGCATCTCGAAGAGTCCCGAGGCGCACGACAGTGCAGAGAGACCAGTGAAGCGAGCGCGCGTGAGCGGCGACTTCAGGTCTCAAGATAAGACGCCAGCTTCCGAAACAGCCGCTTTCCGACCTCAAATAAACCCAGGAGCAACGCAGAAGCCGACTGAAAGGCAAACCGCGCCCAAGGGCGGGAAACAGCAGCAGGTCATCTCGTCGCTCTTTACGTACAACCCCACTTCGACCACCAAGTCGCAGCCATCCGAACGTCGACACGACGATGCGCCAGTCGAACCTTCGAATGCGCCCCTTAGCAGCGAGCTTGACACATTCACGTCCCTCGGCATATCGACACAACTTGCATCACATCTGCTGAACAAGATGGATCTGAAAGCTCCGACAGCGATTCAGAAAGCTGCGATTTCGCAGTTAGTGAAGGATGACTCGGACGCGTTCATACAGGCACAGACAGGTTCAGGCAAGACTCTGGCATATCTGCTGCCAATCGTGCAGAGACTAATGGAGCTCTCGGCAAACATGAAGAAGCGAAAGGACGATGATGCTGTGCAGCGAAATTCCGGTCTCTTTGCCATCATCATGGCGCCCACTCGAGAGCTGAGTAAACAGATTGCTTTGGTGCTAGAAAAGCTGTTGGGCTGTGCTCACTGGCTGGTTGCTACTACGGTCATTGGTGGTGAGAAGAAGAAGTCTGAAAAGGCGCGACTGCGGAAGGGCATCAACATCCTGGTCGCCACTCCGGGTCGTCTTGCAGATCATCTGGAGCACACAGAGGCGCTGGACGTGAGCAATGTCAGGTGGCTTGTTCTTGATGAAGGCGATCGCTTGATGGAGCTCGGTTTTGAGCAGGAGATCCAGAAGATCGTAGGCGCACTGAATTTGAGGATGCGAGCCAAGAGAGAAGGGCAGGCGAAAATTCCCGGATTACCAGAGAAGAGGACGACTGTGCTCTGTTCTGCAACCATGAAGATGGATGTCGAGCGATTGGGACAGATAAGCTTGAAAGATGCAGTGCATATCCGTGCAGATCCTTCAGAGAAAGAGAAAGAAGCTGGCGAAGACAACGACGATCAGGCTTTCTATGCGCCAGCACAACTGAAGCAGTCGTATGCTGTGATCGCACCCAAGCTACGACTTGTGTCGCTGATCGCTTACCTAAAGCGAGCCTTCACACGTAAAGGATCGGTCATGAAAGCCATAGTCTTCGTGTCGTGTGCCGATTCTGTGGACTTCCACTTCGACATACTTACCAGCAAACTCGAGGAAGAGAAGGCAGCCGGTGAAGAGGGAGAAGCAGAAGAGAAGGAAGATGGTGAAACGGGCAAAAAACCGGCCAAGAAGGCCAAAGCTGTTCCGCAGGCCGACCCAACAAAACTTACGGTCACACATGCTGAGTCGCCCGCTTTGTCGCCGAAATCGCATGCTGTCACGGCATACCGTTTGCACGGCTCTCTTCAGCAGTCTCTCCGCACTTCGACTCTGGCGCACTTTACCAAGAACAACGACGCTTCCGTTCTTATCGCCACAGATGTTGCATCTCGTGGTCTCGATCTCCCCAATGTTGATCTGGTTGTAGAGTTCGATCCCGCCTTTGCCCGGGAAGACCATTTACATCGTATCGGACGAACTGCCCGTGCGGGACGAGATGGACGTGCCTGTATCTTCCTCATGCCTGGAACCGAAGAAGGATATGTCGACGTCCTTAAGTCCGATCGAAAGGACAGCGAAGCCGGGTTGAATATCACGAGACAAGACGCCGACGACATACTGACGCGCGGCCTTGTCACCAGCGGTATCGCCACCAAGAACGCCTACATGGACGTCGCGCAGGACCTCCAGCTCGACGTCGAGCGCTGGGCGCTCGCATCTCCCGCACGACTGGAGGCAGCACGTCGAGCATTCCAAAGCCACGTCCGCGCGTATGCCACCCACGTCGCAGACGAACGCAAATACTTTGACATCAAGCAGCTGCATCTTGGTCATTTGGCCAAGGCATTTGCTCTTCGAGAACGTCCGTCTGGCATGAAGGCTCCTGGGCTGCGAACAGGTGCCGGTCGAAACGACCGCACCCCAGCGAAGATTCGGGGCGCTAAGGCAGACTCACAAAAGAGCACCAGCACTGCTGCGAAGAAGGCGACTGATTTGGATCTTCCTGATGCGAAGGATACGGAGGAGGCGGCGAAGATGCGCAAGGCCGTCAGGGCGAGGGAGAAGTTTATGCGACATGCTGGTATGGCGGACGAGTTTAACCTTGGCTGAAAGGCCAAAAACTGTAGTTTCTATCTTCTTGTAGATCCAAATCTGGAAAATTTGGAGATGTTCCCTATCATCAAGCTATACTTCATGCTGCGTGTGCTGTGATGTGAACTTGATCCTCAAAAAATGAAGTGAAAAAAGAAAAAGTAATCAAGACACACAACCAACAGATTCGAACCAAAGCCATATACCAATGCTTTCGAGCCGGCAAAAAGAAAGGAAAGACTGGCAGTTTGGCAAAGGTAAGTATAGTTTGTCAATGTAGGTATAGCTACTTTCCTATCTACTCTATCAAATAATAAAATATATATACCAGCTAGGCTCTCCAAACCTCAAGACCATGCCCCCTGTGACCTTTTCCCGAAGCGTGTCAGGACAGGTTACAGTATCAGCTGCTGCCTAGTCACACGAAACTGGGGATCGATCGAAAGGGCGCGGGGGACAAGTTGAGGTCACGTGGACATAGGTGCCTGAACGGGATCTCGGGCAATTAGATTGTATTCCCTGGCTTTACTCCGAAGAAACTAGTGGAGAAAAAGAGGTAGCTCTAAATCAAGCTTTACAGTAGATCCTAGGGTCTTTCCGAGTACCTAGGTGGTGGTATTGTTATTGAGACAACGCGAAGAGCGGAATGAAGTGGTAGGGCCGACGACGTTCAAGTGTTTGGCTCGTCTAGTCCTGTTCCTGAAATGTTCTCGAAGCTTTAGCATGATGTTGCTGTTTGTTTATGTTGGTGTGGTGAGCTGGCTGACGTATGTGTACATGTCCGAATTTCCTGAACATGCTCATGACATCCGGAGTAGCACAGTTCGTACACTCCCATGAACCAAGTGTCTGACGTACAAGAAAGTGGTGTCAGTAAAGTCTTGTATTGACCCAAACTTTGGTTCATAATACATATCCCACACCCAGAAAGGAATCTGCCAATTTTCCAAAAAGTCTAGTCTTCGTACAAGTACGACATATGCTCAGTCTTATATCTTCTCAACAAGCATCCTCTTCTCGCCATCCACATCCAATTCCCCCTCGCTATCGCTGAAGCTTTCGACTTCTACAACTCCAAGGTCTTTCACTGCTTTTTTGACGACTTCATTGGCCTTCGGAACCACTGGTGCCGCATGCCCGCCTACGGTATCCGCCACTTCGAACCCCTCGCTCAGACTCACAGTCCTCGGAGTCATGACTTCGTCACATGCGTCGTTTCTATCCCCGCTTTTCGGGCTGCCATCCTCCCACGCAAAGTCAAAGTTCAATGTCATGAAAGACTGCGTGAGGCGCGCTGGGTTGGCGGCTTTATTAGACAAGACTTCGCTCTCATGTGGAAGAAGCGCTGACGCCGAAGTTGATGTTGAAGACGAGGAGCTGCTGAGAGTAGTCGAGAAGCTCAATTTGCGCGCTGGAAGCGTATTTGTATTCGTATTTGCATCGGACTCCTGATATGACTCTGGCTTCTCGTGCATGCCTTTCACCCGTACCGCGGGCGGCGAGCTCTCGTGATGTGTACGGCGTGGTGGTGTGGGCAAAGCGCTTGGTAGATCCTTTGAGGCAGCGTTGAGTAGGGGCTCTGAGGGTTCGCGGGACATGGGGGCCAGGGATGGGAAGTGTGAGCCTAGGGGTGAGCCGGAGCCGGTGGGAGACGGAGGAGAGGTGATGGGTTGGGATTGAAGGCCGAGGAGATGGATGCCGTCGCTTGATACGACTGCTTTTTCGCGGATGTAGCGACGCTCGGCGTCGGTCAGGCCTGGAAGGGCGTCGCTGACGTCGACTTTGCGGACGTTGGTGGGTTCGCCCTAGAGATTGGTAAGTCGGGTCAATTGAGATGGAGTGAAGAGACAGAATGAAGACGGCCATGCCCAACATGGGATCCCAATGAATGTTTCTGTGTATGGAAATGAGAGGAACTTACAATATCCAGTGATGTCTTCCGCTTATGCTGACTGCAACACAGCAGTGTCCGGCGGAGTCGCATGATGATCTTGTTAAATACCATGACGAATGTATACGTGCGTCTGGGCAGTACAGGCCAATGTTCTGGCAAACGAAAAGGTATATGTAATGTTTAACAAACAAGCGTATGAGCACAACAGGACAACGACGTAAGACACAACGACGATGCAGCAACGAACGCTAACACAGCAGTAAAAGGACCGAAACAAATAGGTTTACAAGACCACGAGACTGGGTGGTCATGAGGATGTGTGACTGGCGGAAGGAGCAACCGGACAATGCAAATTATAAAGGTACGGGCAGAGAAAATTGGTTTCCTAAGCGACTCTCCTTGCAAGATTTCTCAACCGCGTGGCTTTTTCTTTTTGCTCTCGTTTGCTTCACCCCTTGCTGTCGCCAGTCATTGTCTGCTCTGACATTCCGTGAGCCCAACTTCGCGGCGCGGCTTGTGCGAGCCGATAGCGGTGGAATGTATGGATTCGTTTAGTGGCCTTGCGTTCAAAGGAAATGAGCGAAAAGTGACAAAGCAACAAAGTTGCAAGAGGATACAAGAAGGGGCCTTGAGCAGGGAAAATCTGGCGATCTTATGCGACTTGGTCACTTAAGTGCACGAAGGACAGGAAGGGCGTACCGGCTTGAGTCGGTGACGTTGGAGTATCGAGACATGTATTACCGCAAAGGGCCTCGCGTTTGTACCACGGCAACCTTGCAGACGCATTTCTCATTCAGGTACAGCGGTGCCTGTTTCCGGTTTCACTTCGCGGGGCAACATGTTTCATATCTACGAATGAGCGATCGACAGGCACGAGGGGGTCGTACAGTCAGTTGTACGCATCTGAACACGCCAAGTCAGGTGAGCACGCGGGACGCGTTTTGCACCACCTTTGTGCTACCTAGAACTACCAAAGACGATCAACATAGGCTGGGATCCCATGGCACGGCGAGAATCGGATCAAAGGTGTTAGGCCAGGTCTCAAGTCGGTTATGCAGCTGGAAGGAAGTTGACATGTCGCTTTACAGGAAACTTTGCCTGTGTCGCCGTCGACGAAGCGAACCATTATCCACGTAATTTGCATGTGTTGAACAGCACTAATTGGTGTTGACAAGGAGAGACAGTCTAGTATAGGGCTGTCACAGCGCAAGTCAGATCGACTGGATTGGTACTAGATCGCCTATTTCGGATAGTCCTTGACGTGGTAGCTCTTGAGCTTGACGAACTGATCGAAACCGAACTTGCTCAACGTCTGTCCTCTTCCAGAGTCCTTCCATCCAACCCATGCAAGATCCTACACTTGTGAGCAGGCTTTCACACGTCATGAGCAGTGACTTACGGGTGCGGGGTAGTCACAACGATTAACGAAGACGGTGCCAGCTTCAACATCATCGACGAGCTCGTGACCTTTGCTGACGTCTTTGGTCCAGATACTGGCTGTCAAGCCGAACTGGCTGTCATTCATCAGCCGAATGGCTTCCGCATCATCCTTGACCTTCATGACAGGAATAACTGGACCGAATGTCTCTTCAGTCATGACCGCCATCTCATGCGTGACACCTGTGAGAAGGGTAGGCGCTACATAGTTGCCAGCTGCAGGTGGGTTCTTGAAGGTATCATTCTCCGGGGTAGCGTCCGTAGCACCCTTCTCCAGAGCGTCTTTGATGTGTGACTGGATGGCCTCAGCTGAACGCTTGGAGACCACGGGACCGACGTTAGTATCCTTATCGAACGGGTCTCCAAGCTTGTATCCTTTCAGCACATCCTGTAGTGCAGATACGAACTCATCGTGAATCTTCTCGTCCACGTACACGCGTTCCACGCTACAGCAACTCTGACCTGAGTTGAAAACGGAGCCGTCAACAATTTCCTCGGCAGCCCATTTGACGTCGACATCTGCCCGGACGTATGCAGGATCCTTGCCACCTAATTCAAGGCCCACGCGGAGAGGAACACGATCGTTGGCAGCATTCTGGACCGCGAGTCCATTCGCTACCGACCCCGTGAAGCACACCAATTGGATCTGAGAGGATCGAGCTATGGCCTCAATCTGGGCGACTGACCCACTGTGGAAGATCTGGAGCACACCATCAGGAAGCCCAGCGTCCTTGAATACCTGTTGAATCTGCTCGGCGCTAGTTGGCGTCTGTGGAGAAGGTTTCAGTACCACAGAATTGCCAGCAAGCAGCGCAGGTACTAGCGAGTTGACGAGGGTCAAGTATGGGTACTGCAAGCCAAATTAGCATACGAGATGGTAATTATAGCCTCTTGCCACACGCACGTTCCATGGGAACAAGATCAACACGGGACCGAGCGGGACTTTCTTGATGTAGCGCTTGAACCCTTTCTCTGCTTCGCCTTCCGTGTCTTTCAAGGTCTCATCACTGATTTTGAGCAGGTACTCGCCCCGCATGACGGCCGTCGTGATCTCCTTGGGCGTGTACGCGATGGGGCGGCCCATCTGCTCGGTGAGCTCCTTGCCCAATGCGTCCTGGCGCTCATTGAGCAGCTTCAAGGCAGACTTGACAATCTTCTGCCTCTCAGCAAGAGATGTGCGCCTGAACGATTCGAAAGCTTCAGCTGCCGTTTGGGGTATACTCGAAAGATCCGCATCGGACAAGCCATTGCGGGTGAGAATTGGCTCGTTGGTGACGGGCGAGATAGTGGTGATCTTCTCCAGCGACATGTTGAGCGGCGTGGCCGGTGTGTGACCTCGTGCTTAATTAATTGAGATGCAGGATGGACGTAGTGCGCCACCAAATGTTTGTATTCGTCTTGATGGAACAGTCAATTTTGCTTGGGGTGAATGACGTATACCGCTAGCATGAATCGAGATGGTCTTGGCATTATGATGCTTCACGTGCCTTCACCTTCACTTCCACTTCAAAGCACCACGACGAATCACATTGCGCTCTAGAGTGCTAGTCTGATCGAATGTAAGTGAATCTTACACTGCCAGATCTGATCTCGCAAACACGGCTCTGGATCTGTACGAGGCTTCTGGAGAGACGACACTGGCTCCGCGATCGACAGATCAGCAATCGAGCACACTGGGATCGGTGCGAGCAACTGGGACTGGGCAGTTCCGATGATGTTTGGTCAATTGTGAGTAATCGGCATCGGCCATGTGGCCAGAGGTTGACCTGACGTATACGAGTTGGGTTTGGACAGTGCTACTACCTGAACAAGTTGACTGCGCAATGGTTGCCTTGGGCTCAAATGCCTCTCCAACATAGATCGCTTGAGAGCATTCGGTCGGAAATGGTGTCTTCGCTTTCGACGCCTCGCCGCAGAACCACTGTGTTGGGAAGTTGTCGACGGGTCTGGTGCTTTCACGAGTTCAACTGCGGGCCTGATGACAAGCAGCTCACCTCATCACAGTCTGACAACACGTAGACCCAGCGTTGTGGTTACTAGCTCGTGATTGTACACTGGGTCGAAAGTCGAATTAACACTGCCACATGCCCCTATGCAGGCGTTCGCTCTGCCATGGCGCCTCACTCCATGTCATGTCTTGGAGGTTCAGCTACAAGGCGCTGGTGATCTGGTGTTGAGCATGTAGCTACGCGTCAGCCCCGCTGGGGCTCATATTCCCAAGCCGCGCAGAGCATGTGTCATTCGCGTAGCTTCACTCAGGCCCACAAGATGTCGCGGAGCTCGTCTTCAGCTCGACATCGGATACATGGTCCCGCTCATACTGAACCTCAATGACGTCGAGTCATGATCACATAACATGAAGACCTCAACAGCACAGGCTATATTAAGAATGGACAAGTCAGCTCACTTACGCACGACTCGAGAGTGAACCGCTATGCGCAACTTGTGCACTTGCCCAAGCGGCAGAGCTCCACAAAACATCATGGCAGTTGCTGCATGAGCAATATCTGCATATTTGGCGAACCAAATTTCAGTCGGCCCTGGGGAGCCGATCAGCGCCCCAGGTCATTCCCTCGTGGGCTTGCATGTTGCATGAGCTTCGTTGTACCCTGATCGCCTTGAATTGCCGGGTCTGAAAGAAATGGGCTGTCGAAGTTCACGGGGTGATTGCCATTGCAGCATGCCGTTTCAAGTAGCAGCAAAAGGGTTCACTACAAAGCCTTTCCAGATGAAACAGCCCAAATCGGTTCATGCTGTCGCCCAAATTGGGACCTTGCGGTGACGGTGCTGGTCCTCGAATCTAAGAAGCAAGCGGGGATGTCAGGGGAATCGTCACGACCGGTACTTCGATTCTACCGTCTCAAAGGTGCAGTTCGAACGAGGCCTCTTGCGCAAGAGAAACGATGGTGGCACGTGAGCCCCGACGTGTCCAGGAGTTCGATGTACGTCCGCTTCAGGTCAGCTGCCCATGGTTATAGCACAGCTATTAAGATCATCTGAGTCCAATGTCCAATCTCATTACACAGCGTCCTCGGGGCGACCGAACAGCCCACCTGGAAGCGCTCAGTGTATCCACTCGTCGATACTGAATGCACGGAGAAAGCTTGGATAGCTTCTCGCCGCCAGTTTATGGGGCAGTCGTTGATAGCTGATGGTTCTTCCACAACAGATCTGCCCTACCATCCACCCATATGCACGATCTGCTTCACATCTGCTTCTGATGTACTAGCTTAAACAACAATCCTCCGAAACAAGTCGCGATATGGGAAAAGCCAGCTCAAACATGTGAGATATTACCAAGTTACAATGGCTCTGAATTTTATGCAACAATTGGGGCAAAGAAAGGGCGCTATTGGACGCGCAGCCTGGCCATACCTCCGCATTTTTCGAATGCAACTATGTTTGAATCCCCGAAACCATCATGTACGATTATAGTAGCCGGTTCTCAGTGCATGCAGCACGATCCCGGCTCAGATTGACGGCTACACAATCCCATGGACAAGACATCGTCTCCACCCTAGGTCGGTGTCATTCGTGGGTGCGATCGCTCAGCACCACGAGGTCGCCTCCACCAACTGCGCGAGCATCAAAATTCGCTGTCCAATCCGTATATTATTGCGGAACAACCCGCCCGTTCTTTCTTAGGGTCGTGGACATCAGGATCACCGTCGTGAATCCCTGCGTGGACAGCACTAGTATTCTTGGCAAAGGAGTCCCCGAGCATGACAATCGTCCTTCGATGATGGATGATGCGAAAATGATGGAGCATGTTGCTGCTGTACCCATGCGAACTCGTGCATCGTTGAGCAGAGTCGCTGCCTTCTTCTGGGCTTGTATGTACCGATTGAGCTTGTCAGGGTACACTGCGAAACCTCGATCGTTCGACCGACCCATTTCCGGTTTCCGAAAACATGTGGAGGGCGTTTGGTGTCGAGATATACGGAGTTTGTGCAACCAGACAAGGCTGAGCTGTCAGAACGCACTTTGCAGCAAAAGAGGTAAGACACTAACGGTTGGAATGCGGAGGGATCCGCTGCTGCATCACGTTTCTTTTGACGGTTGAGATCGGTTAGCCAACGGCCTCGAATCTTGAGGCGCAAGTGGCTTCGCACTATTGAGTCGATCGAGGCCCACCAAGAGGCAGCGAGCCGAGCTTTTTGCGCTTACGAGCCATGTTCGCTGACCATGCTGTTGAGAAAACGGAGCATGCGGCACCGTTGAAAAACAGGTACAACGCGCTCGTACATAGCAAACCTGCTGCGCTGGCGCCGGCGGCACTCGCCCCTCTCGGCGCGCTGACTTGTGGAGATGCCAAAGTCTCCCCCATTTTCCGGACTGGCCATCATAATACGGCGTGTTATGATCACAAGTCCGTACACGTCAGGAGGATTTCATAACACGCATTACCGAGCCCCATATCATGTTTGCTATTATGAAAAGAGGCCTCTAGATCTGAGGGTTGACGCAACTGATTGTTTCTGGGGTAATGATTAATGCCCGGCCGGCAAGTTGGTGTGCCAGATGCCATGATCGAAAGGTGTTTTAGCTGCATCGCAGCCAAACTACCAACCCAGTGTAGCATGATTCATGCCATCAGCGGCTCTGCTTCTGGTAAAATTCTGGATCAAGGCGGATCTTTCGCTCGCGGGCAACGGATGGCGGTTGACAAGATTTATTCACCAGGATGGGCTATGACCAGCAGCGGCAAGTGGTGGCGGCTTGAGGTGATAATATCTGGTTGTCAAGAGTCGCCTCAAGCCAGGGCAACGCATTGCGGGCTTGATACCCTGGCCTAGTCGTGGCCTAGTCGGCTAGGCAAGTGTACGATAATGGGTGGCTGCCAGGTCCCGTGTTGTCAGCAGGTCAAGCTGCGAGCTGCGGGCGGCGGTCGCCAATCAGACAAGGGTGCCTTCTGATCGCTCAGCATCGATGAAGAGGCTGGTAGAGGCGTCAGGGGTGTGCGGTAGACCCTGGTAGGTTGGTACGAAAAGATACATGCGAGCCGGCATCGGTACGCCGCGTCTCTTAACGTGGGTCACATATAGGGTGCCGGGATCCAGGGATCACCAAATATCGTATATTGTCAGTCTAACGTGCGGCGAGCAGCTTGGGGTGCGTCTGGTCAAGCTCACGGCACCGACGATCCAGCGGCTTCGTGGACTGTGCTCAACGTGGTATGCTGGTGTGCAGCGGGATCCCGGTCCTACAGGGGTGAACAGCTCGGACTGATGACTGGGGGAACGCAAGCAAGCAGAGGCAGCTCGACTCCTGCGTGCGCACGAACCTGCAGGCCCTGCTGCCCATCTCGTTTGCAGCATGTGGTCCAGAGACTTTTCTGACGCACGATGCAGCTGGACCCGGAGACAGGACGGTCTGCCCATGCCCATCCGGTATTGGGGCCACCCTGCACTTCAAGCACTGACAGATGTACTATACCCCGCCAGTCCACTAAGATCCAGCGTTGCGGCGGAGGCAGCAGTGGCCGACAGCTATATTGTACCCTGGCGCACCGCAGTGGTCAAAAGAAGCCCGTTGGACCATTGACCTGCATATCTTTTTGACACTTTGACGACGTATCTCCAGCCCGGCGCTGACCATTTTCGACTTGCTCAGCCGTATACCAACAAGACCGTGCCGCACTTTGCCACCAATTCTGACATCTCCTGTCGAGGCTCTTAGCACTGGCAGCAACTTCGTTGCCGCGAGTCGAGGCTTGAAAGCTCTTGTCGAACGAAGACTTGTGGTGGAGACGACAACGGTCGTCTGTTTTCCACCAGTCATAGCCATGATGTCAACCAGTCTCCATCAGTACCCGTCGGCGTTCAGCCATCTCCCCGCGCCAAACATGGTCGACCACCAACAACAGCACCATCACCATCTTGCTGCTCAGCATATGGGGCCTTCGCCGCTTGACACGCTGGCACATACGTCACAATACGCGGCGTTGCAATATCATCAGAACCGACATGTGTTGCCGAATGGCAAGGCGATCGTTAAGCACCGGTTGCCGTACGCCAGTGGCCCAATAGCGCCGCGCAACCAACGCGACATGCTTCATGAGCGATCTGGTCGTGGCAGTAGCACCTCTGGACCAGTACGACGCAGAATCAGTCGAGCGTGTGACCAGTGTAATCAACTCAGGACCAAATGCGACGGACGGCAAAGGTGCGTAACTCTAGATGCAATAAGCAATCCATACCATGAGAGGAGATGACTGACTCAAAGCAGTTGCGCGCATTGTATAGGTACGTGAACAAGGTGTTGAGGACGGGACGGCTGGGGCTGTCTTCGGGGCTTTAGGGCTTTTGAGCTTTGCCATCTCCGCAACGCTTATCGACCCTGGCGCCCTAGACGACTGTGCTAACCCTACCCCGCGAGTACTGGGCACAAATGTGTGGCATCAGTATGACACCTAGACTAACAGTTGAGCAGAATTTGGTCTGACGTGCGAATACATACGTGAACGCAAAAAGCGTGGGAAGGCGTCGAGAAAAGACCTTGCGCAACAGCAAGCTGCCGCAGCTGGCAAGGGAAGCCAGCCTTCGGAAGAGTCGACGGCGGGAACTCCGCAATCACTCGACAAGACGGCCGAATCTCATCAGAACAGCAGCCCCAAGCTCCCTGAAGGCCAAAGACCGCTTCCGGAGCTTCCTGGCCGTTCAGCCAGCATGGTCATGACTCGAGAGATGGAGCCTACACCATCCTACCAAAACAGGACCATGAGCATGAGTGCAATTGACTCCATCCCTGAGAATGACGTACACCACCAATTGAGCGATGGTATGCAGCCTATGCAACCACCACGGATACAGACACAGGGACTGGCGATGCACAACTCTATCCCGGAATACACGTCCATGGACGACTACCACCGTAACCTCACATACCACTCGCCACATCCTATGATGCGGAATGGCATGCATCAGGTGGTTCCTTCCCATGGCATGGAATACTCTGATAGCCCATACAGCATGATGAGTCCTCAGAGTGCACATACGCAGGTGCCCTCAAACTCTTTTCGCTTACCTGAAGAGCCTGCCAACATGGGATACATGGGCCATTCGCCCGTTGCAGGATCTCCAGGCTGGATGCTGCCCTCGCCCTCGACGACCATGTACTCAGGCGCACCGCAACCGAACCCTTCCCAGCAGTTGAGATATCCTGTACTTCAACCTCTGGTGCCACATCTCGCAAACGTCATGCCAGTGTCTTTGGCGTGCGACCTACTTGAGTTGTACTTCCAAAGCTCATCGTCCGCATTCATGCAACCCGTCTCACCATATGTTCTCGGTTATGTCTTCCGAAAGAGATCCTTCTTACGGTCTCACAGCCCACGCATGTGCAGCCCTGCGCTCCTGGCCAGTATGTTGTGGATCGGATGCTTGACCAGCGAGTCACCATACCTCTCGTCTTCGCCTTCTGCTAGGAGTCAGCTGTCAGAGAAGCTCATCAATCTCACCATCAGTCTTCTCAAGCCACTAGTGCACCAAACACCCGGCGAAGCTGATCCAAGCCCGACCACGTTCACGAACAATGGCATAATAAACGGTGTTACAATGGGCGGCTTCGGCATGCCCGCGCAAGACTCGGAAATTGGTCTACGTAAGTCCTCACTGCTAATGGCAGTACATGTACCTGTTATACTGATTTGACATCTTCTAGCGGGCGCACCAGGAGGTCTTGACGACGTGGCCACATATATGCACTTAGCCATCGTCATCTCTGCAAGCGAGTACAAGGCTGCATCCCTCCGTTGGTGGAACGCTGCATGGTCCCTTGCCAGGGAACTCAAGCTCGGCAAAGAAGTGCCTGTAACACCTCCACCCGAGCCCAACGATGATGATGCACAAGGCGAACTCGACATGGAGCACCTGGCCGGATCACATCCGCATGGTCCAAGCAGCCCGGTAGATTTTACCGAAGAGCAACGCGAGGAGCGCCGACGCATCTGGTGGCTTCTATACACTGTAGACCGGTGAGTGTTACTCTTTCCACGTGACACAATGATATACAGACACTGAGTGACGTGCAGCCACCTAGCTCTGTGCTACAACCGACCTCTATCGTTGCTAGATGTTGAATGTTCGGGCCTTTTGCAGCCTCTTGACGATAACGTATGGCAAGCTGGCGAATTCTTCGTGGACTCCGCTCAATCGTTGCCAGATTCCACATTTCGCCGAAGAGGTCCTACCTTTGAGTGCACCGGGCACTCCATTTTCGGATTTTTCCTTCCTTTGATGACCATCCTTGGGGAGATCGTCGACCTCAACTACGCAAGGAATCACCCAAGGTTTGGCGCGAAGACCGACTGGGACGACCACGCAAGAGAGATCAGTCAGCAACTAGTTACCTATGGTCAGTCGCTGCAAGACCTCAGAAATCGTGCTATCAATGAAGCGAATGCAGAAGCTCTTGAGCCTGTACACCCCGGCACTCCATCTGTTCGCTCGGTCACCTCGACCATCTCAAGAGCTCAGGAGTCGTTGATGCATGCTAAGATCGTGGAAGCATACGGTACACATCTCATGCATACCCTGCACATTTTACTCAACGGCAAATGGGACCCCATCTCCTTACTCGACGATAATGATCTCTGGATATCCTCGCAAAGCTTCGTGGATGCTACTGGCCACGCTGTATCGGCAGCAGAGGCGCTCAACGAGATTCTCGAGCATGACCCCGATCTTAGCTTCATGCCATTTTTCTTCGGCATCTACCTCCTCCAAGGAAGCTTCCTTCTTCTCCTAATAGCCGACAAGCTGCAGGGCGAAGCGGCTCCAAACATCGTCCGGGCCTGCGAGGTCATTGTGCGGGCGCATGAAGCTTGCATCGTCACTCTCAACACAGAGTATCAGGTATGTGTTTCAGATCTCTTGCGTACCATGGACCCGTACTTTAGCCTTTGTTTGAACGGCCCCATAATTGTTCTCCCGAGATTGAAAACTCATGCTAACAAACACCTGCAGCGAAATTTCCGGAAAGTCATGCGATCCGCGTTACAACAAGTTCGTGGTCGTGGCATGGTCGACGACCATGTGGCTCAACAGCACCGCCGCGAGATGCTCAGCCTCTACCGCTGGAGTGGTGATGGCTGTGGCCTCGCACTATAATCGCTTCGCTGATATCATGCGCTGCAAGTCCTCTCATGATTGAGATACGCTCTCAGTCATCATGCTTTCGCCACGGTCACCATAGCCGTCCTCAGAGATGTTCAGCCGCACTGAGCTTATGTTCCACGACTGCGCTGAACGTGTACGACTTCATTTCCTTCTTCTCAGCTTAGGGCACTTTCCTTTTTTCGGAAGCACATACATCACGGTAATGGGAGATGACACTCTCGGCATACGCTGCTCGGCGTTGGGTGGTGCAATCTGCAAGGCGTTGGTCGGTGTAACGGTCCTCATTCTCACATCTACCCTTGTTACGCGTTCGTTATATACCATACCCCTTAGAAAGACTAGGCCGCCGGCTTCACGGCGCGGCTCTAGCGATGTTACCTCCTAATTCAAAAGTTCCCATCCCAACTCCTCCTACTGGTCACAGATCCCTTTCGTCTGAATACATTACTCTTCCCATCACTGCGAGCAAGGCATCTGGACACACCCCTCACACGCCTTATGCCAAGCAGTAGACATTGCGGAAATCTCCGAGACGCCCCAGATCAGCGTTGCATTTTCCTATACTCTCCTGCTTCTGCCCCTTGCGCTGTTCTAGACAAGTCATCAAGAAAGACGTTGTGCAATTGTGGAGTCGTTCGATAGGGCATTTCGGGCGCAACCCTCCACCTCGCCTAAGCACTCGCAGGCCAAAAAGGCAAATTCCTCGACCGAAAATCTTATGTACATGTCCAATGAGCTGATTTCATAATTTTTATTCAACGGCACCTAACCAACGGAGTCCAAGAGCAGCGCTTCGGCTCGATGACTGCGTGGGTCCACATTCTCGTCCAAGACCAGCTCTCTTCGTCCCCTAGATGACATCCGCCTGCCGCCAAAATTGCCGCTTTTCGTTTCATCGCCGTGCGGTACTATAGCCCGGGGTCATAGTTTTAGGTATCGGACCCCTGCTCTTGTCTCTCCATCGACTGTCCGCGTTGGTCCTTCGCGTGCGCTTTGGAGTGAGTCGTGTCAGTCTGTAACAGCATGCCAGAGCGCAATTCTTGTCATTGTTCGCCAGCTCGCTGCGCAACAACGCGCGTTGCTGCTTTGGATGCGGAGCGCTGTGTCTCTCGTTGGTGGTGGCAGTGACTGACATGTGAAGGTACGTGCACATTGCGTGCTGACCGTCCGTGCCTCATTGATAGCTGGCCGCTGATAATGAGGGGAGCTATTGATGTGCTGGTCTTAGCGATGCGCGGATGGATCTCCAGGGTTCCGTTAACCTGCTTGGGACTTGGAGGATCTTGATGACCTTGTCGTCTTGACTCGTCACGTTATAATTTTGATGAGCTCACAAATATGACACAGCTAACAATGGCCAGACTTTGATCCTCCGGTGTGCTCTTGGATCTTTCCACCCAGAAATCATCTCACTGAGCTCTTTAGATGGAGCCATGCGATGTACATGGTAAGTACCAATGCACGTCGGCACTTTGAAATCTGTCACACGGTCTCCCCTTCGTTACCAAACATTGCGCCATCACCCCTATGTTGTGTCGCTACCTTGAGCCCTATAAGACACTATCCCGGTCCTCTCGGAGCCTGGTCCTGGACCTTATGACCAAATTCTCAAATGGTAACAATGTCTTCCGGTTCCGGGGCCCCATGGTTCGCTCAACACCATAGTCTCCCCAGCTTCACGGCGCAGGTCTCAGACCATAGCAAAACGATGGTGACGATGGACCAGGATGCGGCATGGTAAGGGCGAGAGCCTGTGAGAAGAATTCTCCGCGAGTGGTGGGTTCGGTCCAGATCCAGCAGCATCGCGAAGCGAGCTCTTGGTTGAGCCTATGGCAGTGCTAGGTCTGTCAAAAGATCACAAGTAGCACTGACGCATCGAGATGCACCTGCAAGACGCTTAGCTTTGCCATGTGCGCCAGAACTGTTGAGACCACTCGCCAAGGTTGATGCTGGGACCCTGCCTGCGCGTCTACGACGAGACGCTGGCAAACCCATGCGGAACGATCACAGTCCGCTCAGAGTCTATACGCAAGATCTCCAAGGCATTTAGGCTATCTCTCGTTGTGCGTGTTCAGATCTTGTGAAGCCTGCTCTAGCCCCTGGACTCGGAACTCTCAACTCCAAGAAACTGACCGCGAGTGTCCTTGTTATTTCCTTCGGACATCTTGAGTCGGTCAATATCATGGTTGTGCGGTCACTACCAATTTGTCATGGAACGATCTTCCAGGCTTCTAGGGGCACGTCAGTCGGGGGGTGAGTTCGGTGGCCTCGTGGGCCGTGTCCCTTGCCGTGGTTCGCATGGGCAACCATATGCGGGACGATCCTGAGGGGGCCCCGCAAGTGTTGTCCGCAGCACTCAACCCACCCTAGCACGGTGACCATTAGTCCGTGAGGAGCATTTCCCTTTGCTGCTCGTGGTGACAACGAAGCGCATATGCGCGGTGGACGCCCCAACATCATCATCAGCATCATAGCATCGCAGCACCGGAGTGTCCTCCCTACTCTCCGTCGCGAACACGCAGGGTCGGTAAGCGGACAAGGGCGATCCAGGTTGAGCACGCATTTTCGTTGTAACACAACATGACCTGGCGGTGATTTCCCTGGACTACTGATCGGGCTAGCTTTACGACTGAGCAAGCCTGCAGTGTGTATCTGTGACCGCCGCCACATACTCAACAAGGCTTCTCCACATTCAAGGCCTTTCTTGGGCCCTCGACATATTGAGGGCTAATCTCTTTAGATGAAAGCCACGAACATGTACCTGGCTGAGGCAAATTATCTCCACAGAGGTACTCTGCACCACTACCGAGTACACAGCATGAGCGCGTGCGGAGAATACCAGGACGGATGCCAATCTTGCAGGATGCATTCACGGGTCTCTGGGAGGCTGCTGCCGTCTGATATTGCACTGCCTTGAACAACCAAGCTTACTGGTGGGCGGGGTTGAACAGCGGTTTGGCGCAGCGGCAGGTTGTTACTGTCCGACTGAGAGGGTGTCCTCGACACAAAATTGCGCACCGGTACGCCATGTGGCCTTCTAGAACTTGTTTTGATTACGATCCGAACTAAGCAAGCCACACGGAATCACTATGCCTCCAGTGCGCCGTGGTCGCGCTGGACCTGGACAAGCACACGCGATGTCGGTCCTTCTCAGGTGGTGGCGTTGGAGCGCCTCGGTCTTCGAGATGAGACTGACGGCTTGCCTTAGGGCCTGCATGTAACGTGCGGACTTTGTGCTCCGCCTTGGTGGAAGAGGGCGATCCTGCAGGTATTGGCTGAAGAAACGTGTCTACTGACAGCTGAGAAAATCTGGGGTCCGCTTTGCAGCGTGCAATGTGTATGCTACGACGGCCAATGCCATCTCTGGTCAACTATAGCTCGAAGCGAACTATAGGATCTGCATCTGGAGAATGTGGGGAACGTGGTTTCTAGGATTAAATGGTGTCCGCGCATGGGATTCTGCATGTACTCGCAAGTACCAGTCAACGGCTGCGCTCCCGCACGTCATTCGTCGTATTCCAGAGAGCCAGCAGATCGAAAATGACCTTCAAGGTAAGGTCAACTCTCTATTTCACCTGAAGCGTCCAGCGCGGTGACCTTTTCGGCCTGATGCTGTGGATTAGCCTAAAAGGCCGCGGAGAGAGTTCTGGGGTGTCAGCCACAATGTCATAATAGACCGTAGTATAGGTACTTCGCTCGACTAGATGCGTCGGGGCGAGCAGAACAGACTTACAATCAGATGCTGGCGTGACGTTGGGGTGAGCGAGACCGGTGGGCTTGCAGTCCACCAACGGACGAGGGCGCATATTCCTCCTTATGGCTGGAGGGCCGTCCCGTGGGATGAGGCTGCTTACTCTGCACTGCAAAACATGTCCTTCGCGGAAAGCCGACTGCTCCACAGCTTGGTAAGTGGTTGGTAACGCAGGTGGTCCGACCGTCCCCTCGCCTCGCCGGGGCGCCGCTCAATTCTTCGAAATGGAGGAACGTGGCTGCTCGTAGTCCAAACTTGCTTCGTGTATGCGCATTCGGCTGAGCCTCAGATCTGGTACCATTGGCCTCGTCATAAGAGGACAGCGCGCTGGAAGATGGTGGCAGCGCTAAGGTGTCATCGACATGGGCAAGCCGTTCACGAGGCGCTTGAGGCATTGCACGGTCGCTGCTTCCGCTTTCACCGGGCAGACTTCCGAGACATACTGACCAGGGACGAGGATGCTATCCATGACTTGAGAGCAGTTCGGTTGCTTGCGGACCAGGTCGAGCGGCCCTTGGGCGCAGGGGCCGACTGTGGTAATTCGCACAACACGCAATCGCGCTTCTGAAGCTACAGGGTGGCTGCAGTAGATACGACCAGGTACGTTAAGAAATGTAACTATACATCCCTGCCTGCATACTGGTGTGCTCCTCTTCCCGACTTTCGGACTGCAGACAGCGGTCGCTAAGGTAGTGTGAGCGCTAATCGCTAAGGTTGTGTCAACATGAGCAACGATATGTGGCCAGTGAGAGTGCAGGCAACCCATAATTGAGGTGTTAATACTCTTGCTACTGACAGGGGGTTTCGGGAGTGCTGCCCATATCAAGCTTATGCCCCGTGGCCCGAACTACGATAGTTTGGGCGAGCGCTATGCTGGAGTTGGATTCATCAAAATTGGATGGCATGTCAACTTCAAACGTTACTCTTTACTGTTTTGTCTTTGAGAGTGAATCAGTCAGGATCGCAGGATTGAAACTAGCTCGTCTCTTACATGTACCTCATTGAAGCATCATTCGTAGCATAATGACTCCATTGCGTCACGAAACGTGCCTAAATGCCCCCCTTTGCGCTCCCAGCATCACTTCCGATCGATCGATAGGTCGCAATTGATGACATGATTGATAATACCTCCTAATCCTTCTCTTTGCACTCCTGGTCATAATCCAAGGTACCTGGCCTCTGAGGCGAACACGAGTGACAATTTGAGTCCAGTTGCCGAGCCCTATAGTCGGCAGAGCATTATAATAACACTGGACTGCCGACGAATTCAACAAGGACAGTATCGCACACTGCCAAGCAAGCAAACGCTTTCACTGGTACAAGTCATGCGGATCATCTCGAACCGACCGCACTCTATGAGATATTGTCGCCACGTGGATAGTCCCCAGGAGTGTCTTAACAGAACCGAAATAAGGGGGCAGGATATTGGACCAGCGGTCCTTTAGCCGCCGATGTTGTCTGAGAGCTTCGAGAAGCTTTCCGCAACGATGTCCTGGTTCATAAGCATTTCACTGCAGACACCCGCTAAGCTTGAGCCACGACCTTGATTTAAGCTTGAAATATGGATCGCAATTGCGTTTTTCAAGAATGGCCCTTGTCATGTCTTTAATTCGACCATTAGAGCTCTCCGGTGTATTTCGAAGCTTTGAGATGAGCTCACGGCAACAGAGACGGCAAAGCAACTCTTGACGAGTCGGCTTCCATGTAGGAAGGCTATCTGTCGATCTCAAGTATACAGCGACCATTTTATTGCATACTCACTAAAAGGAGACTTGGATGTGAAGATACTATGCCGCAAGACCCAATCAAGCCAAGAGATGTCATCCAATTTGTGACATTAAAGGACGCTGCGACCAAACGTGGAACGTAGTCTGGCCACAAAGGCAGTTCAAGCATGGAACCATGTCGACTAGTCGAGGTACCGGCAGGGCTATATGCAGAGCATGCGACTCTCTGGCTTTATGTCGGCACGACCAGGTTCTACATCCGGGGGATCTGCAACCAGGCTGCACGACCCCATGAAGTGCTATCTCTACACCCGGGGAACAGTATGAGGAGTCCAGGGCTTCTCCGCATTTTGTATGCCTTAGCTGCAGCTACGTACAGCATACATGCAACGCGCTGTACGAAGCCTAGACAAAATACACCGTCGTTCAGTCGCATCTAAGGAGCCGGCGGGCAGTCAATAGTAGCTCAGCTATAGGTCTATATGTGAGTAGGTGAGTTATAGTACTATGAGCGACTGCTCCTCATCCCGATGTGGTTTCCACTAAGACGGAGATAGAGTATCGAAACGATGTTTCTCCTACTTGTTGAGTAGCACTTGCAGACTTTGAGGTCACACGAGACTTGAGGCGAGGTTGCTTTACCTGTCATGACCTGGCTAGACTCGTAGACGTGCATGGCAGAAACAATGGTGAGGATAAACCACAAGTGTTCTCACTGCTACGCAGCGAATCGCATCCTCCGTCTTACCATGGTGCAGGACATCGCTATAGTGTCTTCAAGAGCTCAGCCACCCCAAAGTGGTGTTCACTCTGAAGAAGGACCGGTCCTGGACTATTCTGGCGCTGTGGATCGGGGTCAAAATAGGTCCGAAGTCACAGACCACGTCAACTCTGCTCTCGATGCCCCTCATATGGTCGATCTTCATCCCTGATATCGTTTTCAGCCGACAGTAGTCAAGGGTGAACGACAACAAAAGCATCAAAGGGATAATTGAAACAAGTGCGATGCGTCCCTCGGACCATTTCGGCGAATTTGAACAGAACGTTGCGTCAGTTCGTTTCCCATCTGCTCGTTCGAGGCATTGTCGCACTAATCTGGTGTTTCACTCGGCTGATATTCAGCATCGTGCTCCCCTTTCGTCGAAGGTGACACTGCTCAATACTGTCGAGACAGGAGAGTCGTGCATATAGCCGTAGAGACTGGGTAGCTAGTCGTTTGGCACAACCCCAGTGCCAGGAGAGGGGTCGAGTGACGCTCTGCAGAGCCAAAGACTGCATACGGAGGGTAGAGCATGGTTCGAAAACCTCAAGGTGTCCCTTCATACGGCATGGCACATGCGAGAGCGGGCTTGTGAGTTGCCTCGTCCAATCTGGTATGGCATCTCGAAGCTATCCCTTCCGTGACAACGGAGATTGTTGACTCGCGGCAGCCTTCGTGTGAAGTCCAGCTGTGACAACTCTTTCCCCTTTGCCACCTGGGCAGAAATACAACAAAGCATGATTAGCTCAGCAGGCATGAGTTGTTTGTGTCTGTGTTCATCTTGTTGATGATGCCCAGCTACATGCTGTCTTGCCATATGACATTAAGATGCAGTGGTTTGTTGTTGAACGATTGTCGTCGAGCCACACTTGCTGCAAGCAACGAGTATGCTGCATAGGACTCGACACCCGACGCGGGCTGTCTGGAGCCATGATGCTGAAAGTTGGACTCGTAGTAAGGCGGTGTATGGTACTTGTGATGGTCATTGGGTTTCTGTCCTTGGGAAGCGACGTCAGGTTGTCGTTGAAGAGCTTGGGCCAATTTGGAGCGATGACGTTGTCCGACCAGACATCGGGCAAACCTTATTACATCGCGACATCGACGTACACAGTGACAAGCCAGATACACGATGCTCTCGTCTTTCATGGATGCGTACCTGAGCGTAGCGTTGCAGCGGCGTAAGACCCTCTCCATTTCCGCTTCCAGAGGGACGTCTTTTCCCGTTTCTAACGAGCCAGTCTAGGTAACTGGCAACTGACTGTCAGAGCCTATCCAACATCGTAGACCGAGTTCTAACAGAGACACAGTGAAGTCGAAGGTTTGGTCCCGGCTTTTCTCCACATCTTTTCTCCACCAAAGAACACAACTTCCGTATCCACATCGTAGCAAAGGACCTCAATGACTCCAAGTCAATTTCTCCGTCTCTTACTGTCTTTCGCCCGTGTTTTCTCCTCCAGTCCTGTCCAAGTCCTGACTGCGGCTTTCCATTCCAGTGTTTTCCCCGACCCAACACTTCTCCTTGCTGCAAGCCGTTCTCACTTCCGGGACCTCATTTCACAAGTTTTCCGCCACGTTAACATTTTTCCGTGTCAGATCCACTCATGTGCCGCCAAGTCGAAAAGATGCGTCTGTCAACGCAGGCGTTACGGGGGCAAACCTAGATATGGATGTCGGCATCCCGAGCTTTCATGTGCCTAACAAACCTCGGTATCCCCACGCTTCAAGCCACACACGGGGTATTTTAGGATTTCGCACCAATCACAGGCTGATGTCACCACCACATTTGCTGCTCTATCCTACTTCAAGCCACGCACAGCTTTTAATAGCACGGAATCTGACGAAGGCATTCTACAAACGGTATGAAAGTCAATATAACCCTGTCTGGCGGCGTAGGAAAGGCACGAGCCGCGATAGTACTTCGGTCAGCGCTCGCGTGCGGTTTGGCTGAACGGCGACTCCATCCGTCAGATCCCCCTAGATGCTGGCAGCGGGACGAGACGAACTGGGTACTTGCATGTTGCACAGACGAAGGGAGGATTGCGGTCGACGGGGCGAGACCGCGGTAGAAAGGGAGATCTACACGATGCTGCAAAGACGGACGGTAGGCTGCATGCTTAGCTTAAGTCGCACTGTTGGGTGGAACGAAAAAGTCAGCAGCGTTGGTTGTCTCGGGAGAAGGACAGGGTCAAACTAGGGACTGCAGGTGTCATACTCGTATTCAATGTCATCAAGGAGGTCGCCGAAGTGATAGGCAAGCAACTACTGAGTACGTCCATCCAATAAATCACCGCGGAGGGGTGCTCCTGGCACGTAACAGAAGTTGGAGGTTAGACCCCTACCCGCGATGTACGCATCCCCAGATATCGTTACCAAAAACCGAGGCTGCGGTAAAGGAGCCAAATGGTCGCCGACCACAACACTTCATCTGGCAACGTCTCCGAGCCGTGCCACTCCTACGTCTAACCCACATGTAGTCGTAAATGTGTTGACTTCTGATCCGGAGAAATCAGAGTATACCAATCTCCAGCGATGACAACCACTTTACAAATATTGATATCAGAAAATCTGCGGAGAAATTAGACATCCATACCTCCGTTGAACGTCATATATCCGTCTCACTGCCATGCCACGGCTGTAAAGCCACCGCAAAGTACTCTTGTAATTTTTCTTAAATCTCACTCACGTTGCTGAAGCAGTCAGCCGCTGCCGATGCTATTGAACCGTGCATGTCAAACCCCGCGACATGGCTTTTACCGATACTGTCCCGAACAAACATCTGGAGCACAGTCATCTTTTGCCTTCTTTCTGAGCTATACTAACAGTCTCTCGAGTCGCACTTACCGATTTCTGCTCGGACGGAAGCGGATTTGTTCAGACACCGATATGTTTACGAATATATAACTAGTTGACTCATAACATAGACATGTAGGATAACCGAATAGCTCGAGACTTCAGTATGAATCAGACGAAGATGCATCATAGCGTACATATTAACTCCTTTGAATTGGTCCCATCCCCTACACGCGTTCAGCCCTCCCCTCCCTATCACAAAGGGCCGACGCCAGTGGGATTACGTCTCAGCCCATGCATCCAACCATCTAAGTCTCTCTTATCCTTTGCCCCAAGGCATTGATGTCAGAACGGCTGCTACGTAAAATACTGACACACATCATCCAATATATACCAATCCTGCCGCTCTTACAAAAACAATGTATAAGCTCAAGTCTGACGCAATCCGCGTAAAGTAAAAGGAAAGCCACACCATGCTACAAACCCCCATCCTCTCCTGACTCTACAGATGTCACCAAGACGTAAATGTGGAGCTTACGAGAATCTTCAAGTAAATATCTCCCAAATCCTAATCACTATACATTTCACCACAAGCACCTTCAAGAGCAATTATCAAATGTTTCAATAATTATGATTCTCAGAGATGACGATATATGAGTATGCACACCATCTGTGCAGAGTAAGTACATCGCTTTCTCCAAACCTAGATAGCCTCCATGCATGAACGCCGCTGTACGCAAAGGCCCTATGCCTAGCTTTCGCGTTGTGGGGGTATATATGCGAAGATGGAAAAAATATCCTTTTGAACGCCTGAAATGCTGATGCTACGGGCACGTCTCTCCTTCATTCGGTCCCAGCCACTTGCGTTGCATGCTGTTGCCATCGATCGAGGTGACGTCGCGATGGCATGCGTGAAGGCGTTGTGTCGCAAACGATCCGAACCTCACTGTTCTGTTCCATCGCCTCGTGCGATTTGATCAGGGCACCTAGTCCAAATCATCGTCGTCTGGAGTGCGCGAGCTTCGCTTCTTGTTCTTCGCGCCTGATGGACGACCACGAATCCTCTTCGGCGTCCCGCCCATGCTCACATTCGTCTTCCTCTTCCTACCCCGACCACTCGTTGGGAAGGTTGTGCTGCCATCTTCTTCAGTAGGGGTCTCGTAGCCTGCGCCGAGATTGCCATCTTCTCCATCCTCGCCAATCTCTGCTTCGCGGTCGACTTCCAGAATCTCTGCAAAGTCATAGCAAGTCTTGAACATGGACTCGCGGCTGTGCAGAGCGCTCATGACCGACGAAAGACTCTCCCAAAGCTCTTTGCCAGAAACCAAGTTGTTACGCGTTGTGGGTTTCGGGTACTCCTTCAACGGGATCCCACCTTTGAATTTCTGCAACTGGTAACATTTACGCAGAAAGCCTCGTGTCTCCCAGATCATCTTGAGAATCACACATGCGACAGTGATATGGCGAAGTCGAGCATCACCAATATTCGGAAGTGTAGGCGGTGGCAAAGCAACGGGTGCTTCGACGCCATCGGCACCCGAAGGCTGAAGAGTTTCCGCGAAAGTAACTCCCTGTTGCCCTGTCGTCGCAGACTTTGGAATTTCCGACTCGATGGCCAATGCTACCACAGGACCAGTGGTCTTGAGGACACTGGCCTCAAGAGCGTTCAGACACAGGGCAACCTCTTCGAAGAGAGAAAAGTCTAGCAATGCCAGATTCTCAAGGCAGAATCGAGCGAAGAGCACCTGCTTGGGGATGTCGCCTGTAGTGTCGAGCTTCACGAAATTGAAGTCAACTGTTTTGCACAGATTGTTGACAAACTTCTTGAACGTCGCCTTCTTGCCAGTTTTCAGAGCTTCAAATAAGCCAGCAAGCTTGGCGCCTTGTCCTCCGTTGCGCATCCCATGTGGATCTCCGAAGACATCAGACTGGTAGTCGAAGGCCAGGCGTACAGCTTGCATGTACTCCTTCTCAAGGTAAGATTCCTGCTTCTCGTGGATGCGTTTGTGCTCCGTGATGGCAGTTGCTTGAATGACCGGGTCAGGGGAGGTTCCCAGGGCAACAAGTGCAGCGCCGCACTCTTTCGGATGGACGAGCCCCTGACGGCTGACGCTGGCAATAATCCGGGTGGCTGATACAGCAAGCTCGTCATTACGCTGCAATGCACTGTCGACAAAGCTCTGCAGAAACTTCTGGGCGATGTGAAGAGTGGCACTGTCATTCTCATTGGCGACGAAGGAGGTTTCCAATCGTGCATCGCCAGTTTCTGCACCTCGCCCGACTGCGATCTCTGCGCCGGTCTCAGATCGTCGCTCGGCAAAGGTGAAGTATTCAAGGAAAGCATTCAGAGCGATGCGTCGCAGCTGGTCGTTGTCCTTGTTGATGAAGACAAGCTTGTATATGGTCTCGATCTCGCTTCGCATGAAAAGATGCGGTGACCTTTGGCAGATGCCACCAACACTACGCAAAGCCTGCACGCGTGTGCTCATGTCCCAGCTCTGCCCTGCAAAGGCCCGGACGGTCTCGAGCAGCAATAGCGACGGTGCCACATTCGCTTTCGAGTAAAGCTTGAATTGCGGCGCCAGCTTTGGGTTGCTCTTTTCGCGATTGTCGACCTGCTGCTTGAGTCTACCACGAAAGACATCTATGTACTCGTCAAAACTGCAGACTTGGCCCAGTACGCCAAGTAGAATTAGATATGTCTGGATCTTGGGTGGCGCCTGCACGGCGTTCTCTTTTGTGCTGAAGGTGTAGGGGAGAAGCTGACACATGATTGAGGTGACTGTGGTACACAGCTTGGAAACACCTTGATCCGTCATCGGACTCAACGTCCATAAGCAATGGGCAGCGTCCAGCAGAGTGTCGTAACTGCGGTCTACAGCCTTCGCCCAGGTTGCCAATTTCGAGATAATGTCCTTCAGTAAGCTTGAATGCACATCCTCGACGAATGCGGGCTGCAACGTGCCAAGAGTCGGAAAGACGTGTCGAAAGACGATAACGGTGGGATGCAGGAGAAGCAGATCGTCAACACTCGAAACCGACTTGACGTACAGCTTCAAGTCATGCATTTGTTGAATAGTGAACATGGAAGGCCGAACTTTCGCAAATATGCTCAGCGCTGTCATGATATGTGCTTGTGATGGCGCTTGCGCACTTGTGTCTCTTGGGCTTATGATCTCGTCGATCATATCGACGACAAGATCTGTGCAGACGGAGTGGTGCGACTCGTCGTCCTTTGATAGAACATAATGAAAGAACTTTTCTAGGGCTTCCATGGACGCTTTGACCCTGTAGATGTCTTGGATCGTTTCGATGATCAGCCTTGATCGCTTAGCACGGTCCAATTTGAGTTGGCTGTCATCCACCTTGGAGCTCGGCTTTGCTGATGGCAACAACATCTCTTCCAGCACGTTGCGTGCAAGCTCGGAGATAGTTTTCTCCTCATCCTGTGAGGCCGGAAGAAGATTGACGATGATAAGTCGCTTCTGTTCCATAGAGGACTCTCCATTGTAGATGTCTTTCAAGAGCTTGATCGCCTTTTTCTTTGGCCCATTTGATGGATCGTGCGCCGATCGAAGAATATGACCAAAGAAATGCGAGAGCAGAGATTGCTGATGCTCAAGACAAGTCTGGACCAGTTGAAGTGTCGACTCACGGACCATTGGTGAGGCGTCGTTGAAGCATTCGAGCATTCTGTGGATGTTGGCTTGTGTGACCACCTTTGGGTCCTTTTGAACGAGCTCTCCGAGGCCAGCCATTGCCCTTGACCGAAGCTTTGACGAGCTCTTGTCTTGCACTTTCTCGAGCATCTTCATCACAATGGGCGGCAGGTACCTGCAGAGGTCTTGCAACGTGATGATGTTAGCAGCAAACTGGCTCTGTGCGGCAGACACTAGTGGATATCGGCTAGGCAACGGTTAGTGGCGGAGTCATGTACTGTATATCTACCACTTACTTTTTCTGAGACAGCCAGGCGGGATCCATGATCATCGCTTCCAGGTGTCGCCGAACTTCACCAAGAGCAGGTGGAATTGATTCGCCATTCTCAGTCTTTTGGGAGAGGACTCGATTCAGGGCCGCGAACCACGCTGTGGTGTGATAGCCGCTCACTGAATGGAGGCGCGGGTCGTCGAGGCTTGAGTGGAGCTCGAGATAGTGCGGTAAAGACTCAATAACCATGCGATACGGACCATCGAATTCCAGTAAGTCAACGTCGTTGATTTTCTCTTTCATATCATCGAAGATGACCGTAGTCAGTTGCCCAAGCTTGGAAGATATGTCAGATTCAGTGATGTCGAGTTCTTCGCGTTTCAGTTTCTTGGCTCGGTGCCTCAGATCGAGAATGCCACATCCTATTCGGGAGAGTGCGGAAAGGGCCATGTCCTTATCCACAACGGACTGTTTCGCAGCTGGCTCATCCTTGAGTATGAAGAACATTCGAAGCGTCAGTGATTGCAGAAGCATGTCAGCAGCTGGCCACTCAGGCGAGCCCAGGACATTACAGAAGTCTTCAATGAAGAGGTCGAGAAGATTCCTGAACGGCTTGTCGCCTGTCTTCGACACGTTCGAAGCTCTCTCGACTAGCGAAGCGGCAATGACGTTAGCAATTTGTTGACCCTTTTTAAACAAATCGTCCGCAAGCCGACTGGGTCTGTCATTGCGATTACGTCGTTTACTAGAAGTCGTCCCTGGCTCATAGTCGCTGGCCTCCTCTTCGGACTCTGCATCGGCATGCGACACATCAACCTTCGACTGTGATTGTTTGTTCGTTGCAGCAACTTGGACGAAACGCATGAACAGCGCGGAGATCGTCATGATTGGCGCGCCACGAGCTGATTTGAATTGCCGTGCGCTGGCTTTCTTGTCGGGGAGTTTTTCCAAATTGCTTAGAATGCCGTTCAAAATGCTGTTCTGTTGCTCGCTATGCTGGGCAAATATTTCTGCAAGGATGTCGACAGCCTTCTGTCGGAAGAGTTCGAACTTTTGTATCGTGAAAATGGACTCTTTCTCAGACTCGCTATTTTGCTCCATGACCAGCTCTTGAGCAAGATACTCGAGTGTATTGATGGCCTTGTCTGACAGCCTATATTTGCCAATCATGGAAGAAAATCGGGACAGGACGCTTCCACAAAGACGGAGGATAGTTTGCAACTCCTTTCTCAATCCAAAAGCGATGTTGAACATGTCTTCGGCAGATCTGCGGGCCTGCAGAACAGGAATGATGCATGCATCCTTCACGAACTTGATGAGATCGACTGTCATGTCGATGATCTCCTCGCGACGCAAATGGTGATCATCGCGACCCTCGATCATAGTGTCCAAAACCGTCTTGGACGCCTTTAACGCGGCCCTCGCTGCTTCAATGCTATCCGACCACTCGGATGCTTCACCTTCTGGCGAGAAGGACGCGTTTTTGGTGGCCAGCATGATGCCAGGCTGCAGAAGCGACTGAGTGTCCATGACCACCTTCACCGGAACAGCAGAGAACCGCCCCAAGTTGGCGAGACTGATGATCTTGTCGGAGATCGTATCCATTGCTTTCGGCTTCAAGACAGTCAAGTCACCATCGTGGGTGGGGATGGTGACGAAGTGGTCCGATCCTTCAAGATCTTCCTTGTCTTCTAGCATTGTGGCAATGTACGAGCGAAAGTCTTGAATCTTGCGGTCGGCAATCTCACGCTCCTGCGGCTTCAAGCTAGAAGCAGCACTGCTAAAATCTTGCTCTTCTGGCCTTCCTTTGGATAAGCTCGGGGTGTTGATTGAGTCGTACTTGGTGTACTCCTCTCGTCGCCCACTGACGGGCTCCGGCTTTATCTGCAGAATGGAGCCTGGGCGGGTAGGCGTACTGCTGGGTGCGGAAGAGAGAGCGCTTGATGAGTAGGGCAGGTGGGCGTTTTGTGCATGTGCAGCGCCATTGGGAGTTTCGAAGCGCGGATGAGAGGCTGATTGCGTCTGCAAGGACGGCGCTTGCTGTCTTGCGGGCGTTGCGATCTGGCGTGGTTCGGGTTTGGCTGCTTCAGGAGCTGGCTTTGTCAGTACAAGGACGGACACAGCAAACAAAGACATACCAGTGAAGCTCACGTCGGTGCGACGCAGCAGTGCGCTCGCAAAGGGGCTGAGTGCGGGCTCATGGCTGGTACTACTCCCGTTTGCGTCCTTGGTGGTATCCTCGGGCGGAGGGGTCTCGAGTTGAGGCATCGGTTTGAAGTTGCTGCGAAGGGTCAGTCTTCGGTTTGAGTGTGTGCAGCAGTGAACTCACTATTGCGGCAGCTTGTCCCGGTGCAAGAGACGCTGAAGCTGAGCAAGGGTGTCGTTGAGGTGCTGCGCGGTCGTCTGGCCCTCAATCTCGCTGTTAAGAATGCCCAGGGCTCGCTGCGCAGCGACTTGTTGGTTGGGAGTCAAAGTCGACGGCGGCGTAGGAGGCTCGGCGGCGGGGAAGGGAATGATGTCTGCTTTCGCATAAGTTTCTACCGTTTGCTAGGTGAGAGCACGTTGCCCGGGCCCTGGCTGCAGGTAAAGGCAGGACCACTGACCGGAAGGGAAAGGTATGATAGAGGTGAAGGGCGAGTACATGGCAGCCTCATCTACAGTGGGCGGCGGTCGGTATGCAAGACCAGCCCCATTGGCATTGTGCCAGTTACGCATATCGGGATCCGACATGGCGACGACGAGACGACCCAGCACGGCGGGGTGAGTGCGAGGGTGAGTGTAGGTGGGCGTGGTGGAGGCCCGGTCCTGTGGAGGGTTGGAGATCGCTATGGAGGTAGAGATTGGCGCATCGTTGCAGCTGGCAGCATGCGACTCTTGCTAGCGAAGCACTGGGTCGATGACTGACAAAATGCGTGCCATGTGTGAAATGACTTAGATTGCTCGACGCATTTCATGGTCGCACGCGATGGCAGGCGCGTCTTCACCGCCTGCCATTTGCGTCTAGCGCTGCAGCCGCGGAAGGTGCTCTCCCCGCAAACTCCGGCGCCCTGTCACTTTTTTCTCCCAATCGCATTTCATCAAGACCAGACCACCCACCCACAATGGCAGCAATCGGCTCTCTCATATTCTGCACCGACTGCGGAAATCTGCTTGACGGTAGCGCAGGCAAGAAGAATGTCATATTGACATGCGCCATCTGCGGTGCTACATGCAAAGGTGTGCTTGTCCGGCCAGTGCAATGTTTGCGAGCTGTATCTAACGGTAGTCACGCAGATACCTCTTCCAAGACGGTCGTCACACAGTCCAAACCCACCGCCTTTCCGTCCTCGTTACGCGCGAAACGCTCCGAAGTGCAGACCATCAACGACGATGATGTCCAGACAAGCGTTGTCATACAACACCCCTGCGAGAAGTGCGGTCGCCCCGAGGTCCGCTACTACACACAGCAGCTGCGAAGTGCAGACGAAGGCACTACTGTCTTCTACGAGTGCGAGTGCGGTCACAAGTGCGTTTACCTGCGCCTATGCAGAGGCAAGCTCCTACTAACATTCTTGCAGGTGGAACACGAACAATTAAACTTTGATTTTGTTGTTCTTGATCTTTTATCTTGTGAATAATTTATTGTACATGGAAACGGACTCAGGCAGCTCATGCCGCGACGGGCTGCGCCTGAGGCACGATAGCGTACTCGACTTCTCCGTTCTTCTCAAACTCGGCCATGTCAAGCGCGACAATGACACTGTCGCGCACCACTTGCTCCGGATCATCCAAGAACTTCTTCAGCGTATCTTCGACGCCCTCCTCATCGCCCAGGCTGCCCAGCGCTTCTGCGGCTTCGTGTCGGACCATGCTTGCTTCTTGTGTGTTGCTCAGTGCTTCGGTCAAGCTGGGGATGGACGCTGGGTGTGATAGTTGTCCGAATACGAAAGCGATCTCGTGGCGGAAGAGCGCAGACGGATCGCTGAAGCCTCGAGCTAGCGCATGTACAGCAGGGACGGCAGATGGCAGGTCGGGGGGCGAAGAGAGGTCGCGAAGCGCAAACATGGCTCGGTAGCGCTGGAAGAGTGGCAGCGACGTGTCGAGAAGCGTCTTCTCAAGCTCTGGTATGGATGGCGTCTCGGTGCTCTGTGGTAGGGGCGGCGCAGGGTCGACTGATGTGAAATCGCTGTAGCGGTTTAGCTAATTTGTTCTGCATTCCACGTAGTCATGCAACCTACCTTTTCTTCAACTTCTCCTTGCCCTTCTGCAGACCATGCTCCCACTCAATTCGGTCCACGGCGATGTCGCATGTCTCCCTAACGACCTCGACCTCTTTTTGGTCATCCCTCATCTGCTTCAGCAACTCCAAGCTGCCCTTGTCTGCCAGCGCGCCCAAAGCTTCGGCGGCTTCGTGCCTGCACATTGAATCTTCCTCCTTGTCTTCTAGCACCCCGCGCAGAGGCGCAATGGCCGCATCATGGCCAGACTGTCCCAGGCAGTAGGCCAGTTCATGCTTGAGCAGGGCGGAGGGCGAGCTGAACCCCGCAGCGATCGCCTCGATGGCAGGGACTGTCTGCGCGCTCGGGGGCTGCAGTGAGGCGACGTGCTTCAGCGAGAAAAGGGCGCGGAAGCGGCGGGCGAGAGGCTCGGACTCTGAAGTGAGAATCTTGCGCAGGGAAGATATCTGAGTGTCTTGCTCGGGGACCGTCATTTTGTCGAGTTATTCTCTCTATAAGTGGGATGTGCAGACAATCTGCGGCATGTGCAAGGGCGGTCCAAAACTTTCTGGTGGGATGTGGGGGCTATCTAATCTGATCATCGTGAGTCACGCTAAGCCCTAAATCTTACCGCTCACGGGACTGCGCGTGCTGCTTAAGTGCCAGCCACTGCATGTGTCAGAGCCAGCCACCTGCACCTAACGCTCAGGGTCCAGGATCGAGTCAACAATGATCGCTCACCTCCACCTTTGACAGTCGCCTTTTCGACTTCGCAACGAAGAAACAAAGGTGACCGAGTGTCCTCGTGAAAGGGCCGGTTACGCCACGTTCACCTTCACGTTCACCGCCTGGACCCGCTTTTCCCCCCAACCACTCCACGACGCGATCCTTTGCGCGACCTCGACGCAAACTCACCCAACTCTCCAACTTAACCACACGATCCCGCGCAAATTACTGCAATGGCGCTTTTTCGCGACAGACTCCAGTCTATATGGAGCTATGTCAGTCCGCGCAAGACCGTCGAACGACGGGACAAAGAGTTCAAAGTTCCCGCCATACCAATCAAATCTACTCCTTTGAAACGACGCGTTGAGACCCCCGAATCACGAGAAATGAGCCCCGAGTCGCGCGTCAAGAGCTGGAAAGTGAGGACACCGAGCCCGCAGAGCGACCTGGATGGGGATCTGGACATGGATCACACGCTCCTTCCACCCTCGCCTCCCACCTCCGCCAAACTCATGGAAGACTTCGAGGGCGATACGCTGGTAGCCTCTCCGAGCGTACATCCGTCCGATAAGACTGGTGCATCCGCAGAAGAATGGAATGCGAATGAAGACACAATCGCCGTGGACGACGGCAACTTCATGGGCACTACCATCGACGTGATGGCAGAGAAGCAAAGGAGGGAAGAGCAGGGACGTCAGCTTCGCCACGCTGGCTGGCCAGCTGACGCCGTTTTCCTGTTCCAGAAGCTTGGTCTACGCGGCATGGAGCCTCTCCTCCTAATGGACTGGGTGAATGATCTGGACACATTGCCCGAATATCTCTTCACCTCGAAAGTAGACAGAGCTTTCTTGCGTCCAGCACATGGAAGCGACTATCGTGGTAAGTACAACAGCGCCGTTTGTGCAAATTTCAGAGGCTGACCAACATTAGCACAACAAGCCCTCAGCAGTTTGTTCGACCTGGGTGGTCGCGCGCGCGATGCCAACTTGACCAAAGCGCCTAAGCGCAAACCGGAGTACCACATCAAACGGGCTGTTCAGCAATACACCTCGTGGGCTATGAAAGATGGCGCTGTCGATCATCTCTGGGCTTCTCTTCCACTCTTCAAGGTCGTCACCTGGCCTAAGACTGTCCACGCCGCTGAGGGAGAGCAAAAGATGTGCGCGAAGCTTGGAAAGCTCTACAACAAGTGGTACAAGGCCCTTGATATCCAAAAAGCTGAAGACCATGGGGACAAGGTCGTACCCGAAGTTCCCACCCTCTATGGTGTTACGGCTTCCCACACCATCATGGCCTTCGTCAGCTATGGACCGCCTTCGGCCGATAAGCAGGAGCCCCAGCTGCGCCTCATCGCCATGTTTGATTTCGGCAAAGACGGCTACGAGGTATGGCACGCGCTTGCGATTGCAATCTTTGTCACCCATTGCCGCAACAGGATGATGCAGCTCAAGGAGATGCTCCCCGAACAACAACTTTCGACCAAAGAGGATCCCGATCTCTGAGCCTGACGCTTGACCCCGAAAAAGACCACACCCACATACAACAAACGACATAATGAATAAGAGGAGGAAATGCACTGATGGTACTGTACGACTGACGATTTTCGCGATATACCCCCCGATACCCAACAGAATGATTTGTGGCGTGCGCGCTTAGTGTAACGACAGGATAGGCGGCTCTACGATTCAATTCGAGATGTCATCTCTTTCTTGCTCATTGCTTTTTTATTGCCCCCTCGCACGTGGTGGATGAAATGAAAGCACTGAGTGATAGGTGCAGAATGCTTCAAACAATTATTATCGCTTGCCTAACTCGTCTTTATGCCTGTTCTGTTATGTTCTGGTCTATTGCGTTCATAAACACCATCGCCTCCCTAACAAACAGAGTACTGAATGGTTGTGCGCATCTTGGTCAGTGTCGTGTCAGCACGTCGGCAACTCAACATATCCCATCACGCTCAGGAAGGATGATAGCATTCTTGTCAACGAGAACAGCTCGGCACATCAGCCCAAGTTGAGTATTGTGTCTGCGCCCAGAAGTTGCAATTGTGTTGATGTTGTGATAGATAACAGTCCTACTAACCATTGGTCGTGGCTAAACTGCACAGAAAACGTGGCGGAAGATTGCTGCGACCTAGTGTTGGGTTACTGTGTAGGGCTCTTAGTATGTATGTTCCGTGGATGGGAAGGGCCGTTCTATCCGAGCCTACTGCACGGTGGCTTAAGTTCTTTTCTCTACCTAGGTCAGGGAGCTGTATAATTCGTTATAGTAGTACAGGAACCCTCATCCCCGCGTCCTCTTCCTGCACTTCTAGTATATCCTGCAGAAAGAGAAACTGATTGGACATATCACGGGGGCTCTCATACGGAGCTGCACCGATGATTGCGTCATTGGTGCTTGAATAATGACGCGGGATCATTGCTGCATTAAGTTGTGTCGATTCTGCAATTAAGCAAGCTGATGGTCTTTACAAAAGCGATTATCATGTACTTGTGTTGAAGTGCCGAGCAGATGACAGCAGCTGCCTAAAGGTTCTATTGAGATGCTTTGTATGTATTCACGTGTCTTACCTCACAGGTGCTCACGACCTCCTCGGACCTGAGTGAAGGCATGCATACGCGAGCGCGACGTCGGCGAGGTCTAAGATTATCATGATAAGATCTTCAAATCTGGATATCCGGCTTACAGCAGCCTCGTATTTGATGTAAAAGTATACCATGCAATCGGTGTATCTCTACCGCATTTGACCATTTTCACTTACGGATTAGACTTAGTCTTGTGTTTATACGAAGTAGGTGGGCACTCCGCCGTCGCAGAATGGTTGTGGGATATCCATTTCCGGCTACCCAAGCTTTCATGGCGTTTGTCAGCATCTCAGAGCATGTAGGAGAGCCATGGCATTTGTTGGATGGTCATGTCTGGTGACTATCTTGTGTTGCTTGCGGGGTACAGAGGTGAAGGAGCTGGTTCTTGGTCATGCACATCAGCAGCCACCATGTGGAATCTCGTGTTTGTAAACCTTACACAGAAGTACTACACAGAGTATGAACTGCAATTTTTTCTCTTACTTGGTAAATGAGACATGGCAAGAGTATGCATGAAAATTAACAGTTTTATTCTTGAGACTTGTTTACATGGACGATCTTGGTGGGCAGACATGTGCGGTGCATGACTCGACATCAGCTCCTTCGTTATGCTCTTTGGTATGCTTCTTGGTGTGTTCCTTCGTATGCCGACATCGGAAAATAGGGATCAGGAGGGACGATCTAAACGCATGTTCCAGCGGACATGTCTCCCAACGCGGGAGCATCCTCCTCGGCGCTGCGGCCTTGCATCTCGATAAGGTTTTGATTATGTCGATACAGCTTAGCTCGGTTCGTATTATTTTAGGAAATACCGGGTTTAAGGATCGCGATGTTGAACATGTGAACTTACGCGAATGGGAATTCCTTGGGGCTTGAAGAGGGCGTGATGTTGCGAGCGCAGTGTGTACTCTGGGTAGCAGCCTTATCTTCTTGGATTTTTAGTAAGGCCAGTGACACGACTATGGCTATATAATGTAGTTGATTACGGGCTTTTCAAGGCCATTGATGAAAGTTATCAAAAGTATAATCAGTCGTCTTTTCAGTCCTATATCCCAGATGTTTGCTTGACTCGCGTACTTTGTTGTCTTTCGAAACACTCACCGCTTGCCAAATAGTTTGGAACTCTTTGTCAAATAGTTGCTATCTAACTCATATGATTCCCGAGCAGAAAGTGGAACTCCTGCAAATCCAGCTTCTGAATCCCAAGCAACAATGGAGAAGTCGCACCAGTATCCAGACTTGACGACCAGATATCTCGCTCGGGAACGCCTCCTAAACACAACCATCCCCGGAGGCAGTCTTTCAGCCTCTCTAGCAGGCGTTCAGGATGCAGACTTCTTAGCTATCGGCCTCGGTGGCACCAACATGCTCGCTATGCTCTGGACCATAGCCATGGGCCGACGTGCCGTGGGGGTCGATATTCGCGGTGATCCTTTCCTCGGTGTGCACTGGAACATTCGTGAAGATATGTACCACCAGCTTGGACTAATCGACAAGATGATTCTTGAGCGCTATGGAAAACACAACTTCCCGAAGCGGCTCGATGGCACCCCGCTCAGCCTGGCAGATGCATTCTATCATCCTTCGACCAATTCTCGGGACGTGATACCAGACGCTATCATCGATGGATATGACAAAGGTCACCACCTCACTGGCCGCATCCTCAACATTGAATACATCGACGACCGATGGAAAGACGGGCGTCCCCACCGCACAGTCACCAAAGTGCAGCCACCTACTCTCCCCTCCGCGCCGTGTGAGACCAAAATCCGTTCAAACATGACCGAAGTGCTCGACGGCCCCTCAACCTGGCAATCCGGCGCTTTCTACATCCAACTGCTTCTCCGGCGCTTCCTCGAGCAAATGGAAGCAATAGACTTGAAGAACGGCAGCTCCACCCCGCGCTGTCGCCTTTTTACCAAGCACCGCGTCGTGCAGGATGGGAGCGGCTTCATCGACCGCCCTTGCGGTCGCGTGCAGATTTGCATCGAGGAAGTCACAGAGATGTCGTCGCAGACGGATGTCTCGCGCATCGCTACGCCTGGGAGCAATGTCATTGATCTCGGCGTCCCCGAGCTCTTCAGCATCTCCACGGGCGTAAATTGCCGTGAAGCAGAGCGTCTAGGCTTCTCCCAGATCGACGTGGAAGTCGACCACGGCGATGGCCAAGGGCCACGCGTCGCGCAAGCAGACTTTATTGCTGCGCAGATCGAAGTCCTAGTCGATGGGCGTCTGCGACGCCGTATCGCCTCGGAGTTTGACCAACACGGCAATGAGTTCTGGGTCAGGCAGATCGCAGTCGGACATGAAGGCGATCCACGAATCGCGTGGCTGCTAGTCGAAGTGCCAGAGTTCATGTCGCTGTGTCCCATTGAGCGTGGCGTCGTGCCCAAGGACACGTGCAAAGACTCCAAGGAATACTTTGCTGCGTATCAGCACCTGCTCTACGACTACTACATCGAGCAAGCATCGCACATTCTTGAGATCCCGCCTGATCAGTTGCGGAGGGTTAGCATTGTGTACGGACCCAAGCCGTTTAGTCTACTCGAGCGAATCGGCGTCGATTCTAAAATTGCGACCAACGGCGTAGTGGCAGGAGACTCTTTCGGCAACGGTCACTTTCTCCATTCTGCGGGCGCGATGTGTGGTATGTTGGGCCATGCATATCGGTTCTTGGAGTACTGGCAGCGTCGGGCGACGTCGCACTGTGCAGAATCATCGATCCGCCTGCTGGCAGATCGCATCAAATCCGACACTGAGGCACTGCTTGAGGTCAGCGCCAAGGAGTTCAGCCAGGCTGTTCCGATCAATTTTGGTGCGGAAAGAGGGAATAAGGTCGCTGCTGCTAGTGGGATTGCAGAGGATAGGAGAGCGAAGGCCAGTTCGAAGAAAGAGAAGATGTGGGATCAGGCGCCATTGAATCCTACAGATTGGAGGAGGTTGTTCATCCGGAATGGCAGCATATGGTGTGATGAGCTACCAAAGATCAGTGAGATACATCCAGCAGCAAGGACAGTCAAAAGTCGTCTTTGAAGAGTCTTGAAACTATCCCCTCGTTAAGATATAATAGTAACAAGTTCTATCCCGACTTTTCTCCTCCCAAAATCCTCCCCGCTTCCTCAGCCATCTTCCTACTCGTCCACCCCATCAACTGCGGTCCCACACTGATCCTGCTCACGCCAATCTCCTTCAACTCACTTACACTCAAGCCCTCAGCCGGCTTTCCCTCCCCATTCATCCTAATCAAGATGACGTTCAGTTTCCCTCCCAACTCCCCACATGCTCTCTTCACTTCCTCCCTTCCCCATCCCCTTCGCGCCGGGCCACCCCAAATGAAGATATTCGCTGCCCCAGCTTCGAGATATGCTTTCCCCCGTGCGATCACGTCGTCGAGTGTTCCGCCAGAGAAGAGCGCATCGGTACGTGCATTCACGACGAAATCCGGGACACCCATCTCCCCCGCAATCTTCATAACTTTACGAATCCGCTCCTGCGCTTCGGCGACAGTATACAGCCCATCCTTCTCCCTCGCAAAGTCCTCAAGATTAATTCCCACGGCGCCCAACTCAATGACTTTCCTGATGCCCTCTTCCAACCTATCTGCGAAGCCGTCTTGGAAATCGACGGTGAGGGGAAGCTTGTGGGCAGAGGCGACACGAGAGATTGCTGCTACGGCGCGCAGGTTGGTGTCGAGGTCGAGGTCTTCATCGGAGAGGCCGGCGGCAGCGGCGATGGCGTAGGAGGCGGTTGCGAGGGCTTTGGTGCTGGGGACAGAGGCGATGGAGGCTGCGGTGATGGCGTCCCAGATGTTTGCGAGGACGAGGGGGGAGTTGGGGGAGTGGAGGGTGCGGAAATGGGTAGCGAGTGCGTTTTGGGAAGACATTGTATGTTTTTGAGGTTTGACTTGTTCGTGATGTTTGTAGATTGGATAGATGTTGTAAGGGGGTTGGAGATGATGAATTGGGTTGGATTCGTTGGTCTTGTGAGACTTGTATTGGAAGCTGCGAGTAGTCGGGCTTGTGTATTAGGAAACGTACCTCCAGCCTCTTTTATGCGATATCCTCCTCTTCCTTCGGCTTCCTGTGCTTACATGCAATGCATCACCTGTGACCGAGTACACGAGTCTGATGAGGGTCTTGATGACTGTCACACTCCGACCTCGGTCACTCGGTTCGGCATGCTCTCGAATTGGCCATTGGCATCAAGAACTTCGCACGCCGTACGCGCAGTTGCCGTGGGTAGCCGGCCTGCGCGAGAAGAGTCACAGGAATGGTGCTCTGGACAGCATACTTGGATATCGTATTTGAAGGTCGAGGGCGCGTGGCCTAACCAAATTGGAGTGAGGCTGAAGTGGGGTCATGTAGTGGTTTGCTGTTTGCGGAGGCTATGTATGCGGCCGTAGCATGATGGATGGTCTGAACTCTGTTATGCAGAGTAGTTAGTGTTGCCGTCCGCCTTACTGCTTCCGGGAAGCCATGGCAGACTGTCAAAGCCCTTCGAAACCTTTTCCTCTCAGCTCACAAGCACACGAGCATGCCGTCTCGAATCCCCGTCACTACATGATCTCCATCGTCACAATTACGCAGACACGACAACTGGACAACCAATTGATGAACATATTAATATTAATTCATGAGCTAATGCGCACACCAGGGTATCCAAAGTCAACTGAAAAGCCAAGAACCAGAAAAAAGTCAAAGACCCTCGTGCCTCGCGATCTCTCGAACTTTGTACCCCACTCCACAACCCGCGTCATGCCTGGACGTTTCTTGCAAAGATCATCGCATCCCTTGTTCAATTCAACCTCCCCTCAAAATTGTTCCTCCGCAATTCCACCGTCCCCTCCCCTCGGCGACACAGGGTCTCGGCGGAGCCCCGCCGATGATGTCAAGCCGCAACGGCTTTCGTACTGATTTGGTTTCGGCTCGTCTCGAGGCATGCTGTACTGCCCATGTCGTTGCGATGGCATCAAAGTGATGCTGAAACCCTTTACGGGTTTTCGTGTGCTTTCATAGCTCGTTCTCCTCCATCTCAGAACTTGGTTGTGTCAATCACTCAGAAACCTCGACGCTTGAGACGCTGGGCGATGGGGACGACTCGCGTGACCCTGAGGTCTGCTTGACTGGTGTTTGGGATGCGACGACGCTAATGTGACCCTCAGCCTCGACCTCATCGAGAGGAATGCGGAGCATCTGGCGTCCGACGAGGTTGGGGATGTAGACGTATTGAGTTGCTGGCGAAGACATGGTGTAGGTTTGTTGTTGAGGTGGTTATGGTGTAGTGGTTGTTGATGATGATGATGATGATGATGATGATGATGATGATGATGATAATGATGGCAGTGGATGGTAGTAGTGTAACGACTTGTTAACTACCCCAGATGATTTCTATCGTGATATTGAACACTGCAGAGACGGGGGGATCCACCTAGACTATATACACGTCTCATCAGCTCCCAGAATACCATTGCGCTTGTTCCCATGCTCACCAAACCCCACGGCTCAAACGCTATCCCCGACACCACATAACACCCCTCCCCCAGCTGAGCCAATCATGCTATCTCCGCTCCTCAACGCGCGGCGCCAACGGCATGCCGTGATAGCCGGTCGTACAAGGGACGAATCAGTGTCCGTCCTGGCACTGTTAGCCTCCTCTCCTCTCCGCTCGGCCAAGGGAGGGCGGCGTTAGTGTTATTGCCAGCGGAGTCTAGACTGTGAAGCTGCTTATCGTCGTGCAGGGGGTGACGCATAAGCGTTGCTCGGAGACTGCGGCGCTGCGATCTCAAAGTTTCGGCTGCCGCTACTTTCTGACGAGGTACGTGGACGTCGGAGGATATTTTAGGCCGACAGCGATAAAGGTGAGTCACCATTGCTCCTCCTTTTAAATCCATAGACTTGCTGAACAATTCCATCTCTGTCTCCATCGGACATCAATTGCACAACCTAACCCTGAATCGTACCATCGGTTCGCGATGACGATGGTGGTGTGAGCGTGCAACCGCTTGCAGCTGGGCATTCGCTAGGCGCCCACACGCCCAGCCCGAAATATTGACCGGTCGCGAATGTTCGATGCTCTTCGGTTGGACACGTTTTAACCCTTAGTAGCACTGGTATCCTGCATGGTGTGCGAGTCCTGGTAGGCTGGATGGCAAAATGCATATATGCATGTATGCGCTGGTGCAAAGCAAAGTTCACGATAGCAGGCAAGCAGGTTTGGTGACACGGGTGCATGAAGCGGAATCGGAGAAAAAAAAAGTAAGCATGCTGTGTGCGTGTAACACTCATCACCCGTGTTGCGCACGGCACACGACGAAGGACGCTCTTCAAACAAGCAAAGCATCAACAAAATCTCTGCGGCGTCAGCGAACGGACGTGCTCGATATCGCCTCGCACTTTGCGTAAGAGGGTGTCCACAGCTTCTCCACTCCTCACGCTTCAGGTTGGGCTCCACAGTGGCACCACCCAGGCGTGTTTTCATGCAGGCGGAAAGCCTTGGACAGATTCCAAGCCCCCTCTCCGCTCGCCAAATGTCTCGACTGCGTGTCAGGTGACAAATGGAGCTGCTTTCCAAGCGCGATCCAAGACTGCGCCAATGTTACCCCAGGAAAGCCAGCGAACCATGATCGGGTTTAATCTGGACCAACGGGAAGCACATCATGATGGGCACTACGGCTGGAGGGACATTCGGATCGTGAGGCATGGCAAAGCCCCAGATTTAGGTCTATGTTGTGTCAGGTAAGCATTCATTCCGTATTTTGGAAATTATCCAATCATGATGGCGAAGCTCGTTGATACAGCATCCTACGCCATCCCTTTCTCTTTTCCTTATCACAGCAGCATGAAAGTAAGCATGGAAAAATGCCAATCAATTCGATCTTCAATCCCAATCTGCACCAAAAACTCCTAAGACAACAGTACACAACATCACCTCAGCATCCACTCCTCATGCAAGCTCCCACTCCTCTAATCCCTCCCTCCCAGCTTCCATCTCCCACTTAACCCTCTCCTCAACCGAATTCTTGTCAAAATCATGCTCATATAAACTCACATCCTCCCCCTTCTTCCCCTGCATCTCCAACCCCTTCTTCAACATCTCAAAGAAACTCGGCAACAATATCCTTGTGTCATGATCAAGGTTATCGTCAAAAATGTTGCCGCGCCCATGGTCACACAATGCCCGTCGCACAGCCAAGACATACTCTTCTCGCGCGCCGACATCGAGCACGATAGCGCGCCGCTCTGCATGTGTGTGGGATGCCCATTGGCGCACCATCGTTGCGTGCAGGTTCATATGCAGAGAGGTGGGCGACGTGCCGGTGGGCGTGCGTTCTGGAAGGCCGGTGCTGGAACTTTCGAAGGCGTTTGCGATGCCGAAGACGGAGATGAGGTGCTTGGTTCTGGCGGTGCGGATTGCGTTGACAGTTTTCATGGTGACTTGTTTCGGGTCTGTGAGGTGCGTGAATCTGACGTTGCATGAGGAGACGCCGCAGCCGAGGACAGAAGCGCTATATGGGTTCGCGAAGGGTATCATGGCTGTGTGTCGAGATGCCTCGGTTCTGTTGATGAGGCTGGTGTTCTGGGAGGCGAATATCGAGAGAAGCGTCGTCTTGTATTCGGATGCAGGGACGTCGAGGTCGGGACTGAACACTGCCGCTGCTAAGGGCTCGGCCTCTCGCATCTGCGTGAAGAAGGTTTGTGCTGTGCAGTGACCCTTCTGCTTGAACAAAAGCCAGAAGAGGGTGAGCTGCACCTTGCTTCTAACGGCGTCTCCACCTTCAAGATTGACATCAGTGATGCAGCCAGCAAGTCGTTCTTTGAAAGTCTCAGTGTTGACTACCAAGGAAGCAGTCCCCCTATCTCGAGGTACAAGGGGGCCGTTGAAATCCTGGTATATCACTTCAAGATACTTCTGCCACCAGTGCTCGTTATTCTGTCCGCCATTAAGCGCCACTTGCAGATCAGCAAGATACTTAGACGCGATAGAGTGAATGACTTTGGTACACCTCATTTGGCGGAGCACCTCCTCGTCGAAGACGCCAGTCCGCGAACCAAGAGTAATGAGGTTGGCGAAGCCAACCGCTGGGTACGTAACGACAAAACTGGCAAGACCATTTGCTTCGAAGTCTCTCCGGGCCCAGGACAGCGCCTGAGGATACTTTACCCATTCCCCTGTCTCCTTGAAGTCTTCTCGGGTGCGGGTGCCATCCATCAGCTGTTCGAGCATCCATCTCAGAGTTGCACGTCGCCTTGCAATGTCAATATGTTCCTCGTTAGCAAGTTGCGAATTGCTCAGGTTAGCTCCTGCCCATGACTTCTTGTACAATAGTTCTAGAAGGAGAGACATGAACAGCTGCGCGATGCCTGCAGCTCCTGTTACCAGCTTTGCAGTCAGGGCCATGTAGAGCTGGTCGTTGATGTACTTCTTGTTGCTCCCCTCGTACTGCAATGCGGGGATGACAGCTACTATTGGCTCCCTGTAGATCGATAGATTATCAGGAGCAAGTATGGCGCACTGGAAGCAAATGTGCTGACTAGAGACGAGGACGACGTTCTTAGTGGCTGCACCGGCCGCAAGTGGGAAGTTGAGAGCAGAGTCGGTGGTGTTGTCTTCAGCCTTGTCTGGCTCAGGCTGCTTGAAGCAGATGGACATGATCACATCCTCGTCGCAACACACCAAACAGAACCCTCGACATGCGGGAGCTTCTAGATCGAGGTTGGCCATGTCAACCGCGGCGACTGATTGCACGACCTCAGCTCTTCTGGCTCTATTACTCTTCCGCGACAAGATCTCAGCACTGAAGCTGGCTGCTTCGATGGATGCTAGGGCTCTCAAGGCTTCATCAACAAGTCGATTCCTCTCCTTCGCTGCCCTCGCCTTGGCAGATGTGGCGAAGTCTTTGATCAGCGCTTGGTAATGCTCTCGATTCTTTGCGTGGGCCTGTCGCAAACGTTCCTGGAGGTTCTTGCGCTCTTTCTCCGTCTTCCTAGCATCCCCCATCTCAGCAACTAAAGCTCCTGCTCCAGACACATCTTCAAGCTTTGGTGCCACCTGCTCAATCTTCTGCTTTTGGAGCAACGCACGGAATCCTGCTATGCGGTCGCGGGTCTTATAAGCGATTGCCAGAGCGTCGAACGTTTCTTCCTCGAGCAGGTCAAAGAGGTCCTGGTCCAAAAGCTCACCAGCTTCTAGCAGGAGTTCCAGATCAACGCGCACGGTGCCGTGCTGTCGTTCTTCCCACTCCCGGCCGAGGCTAACTGCTTTTCCTGCGCCAGATCGGTACTTCGCCTGAGGCACCTTCAGCTCGAGTCTCTCGCAACGTGAGAAGAGTGCCTGCTCATCTTGAAAGGACTGCAGGTCCTCCCAATGCTCCAGGTCCTGCGCGGCTGTCGATCCGCCCATGGCTGCGAAGCGACCCTTGCCAGCGATGACATAGATCCTTCCCGTCTCAGTATCCTTGAAAAGGATCAGAGTATCTGTGGCGCTGGCGAAGAAGGAGATACCAACCGAGATATCAGTGGTGCTTGGGGAATTCTGTCGATATCCAGTGATCACAAACACCAAAGGGATGTCGAGCAACTCGTGCTCCACAGCCAATTGCGCTAGGCGCTGTACTTCGGTATTCCCAATCTCACCATCGGTCAGAAGGAACCAAACATCTGATGCTCTGATGGTATCGAGCACAGTATCATTTTGAAGAATCTTTGTTGGCCGAGTTCCTCCATGGTTCGACATCCATCTATGTGAAGAAAAGTCCGTCCGGGGGTTGTCACATTTCCAGCCCCAGAGAGATATTGCATCGTCGGGGTTCGCGTGTCTTGCACGGGAGCGGTCGACAAATTGACGTTGTTTCTTCGCTATGGAACCGGCGGTTGAGCCCGAGTCATCTGCAGCAAAGTACTTGCGACTTCGTAGGAAGGAGGTGTATTCATTGTGGACCTCCTTTGTGGCCTCTGGGACAATTTTCCAGTTCGCCATGATGAAAGATTGGCAGTGAGCGATGAAGACCAAATTACTTCATACGATTTCTACGTTCGCTTTATACATCTTTCTGTACTCTTTTGTCGTGACTCAGCCCTGTCATTCTTGTGATAGCGAGAAGGGCGTTGAGCGCCAGCCACAGACTTTGCCGTTTTGGGACGGCATTGTGGCTCATCGCTCTTAACTTTGCTTCACGACGTTCTGGATAGGCAGGTGTAAATTCATCAATTTCGTATCGTGCCATGGTCGAAGTATCTTTTGTGCATCAAAGAAGAAAGGGCGGAGGTTACGAGGCTGTAACGTCGATGGGCTAGACGTGATTGGTCGGGGCACGACCGAGTCATCGTTGTTCACTACGGTAGGTACGATGGCGTTCCTGCCCATCAGGCAGCACTCTGCCAAGTCATCGATCCTGTTAATCTGAATATTCAAGCAATAGCCTTTGTAATTCCAAAGATAGCCGAGTACGCTATGTGGCATCTTTCACACCTGTTGTCAGGGCTTTCTGTTCTATGCGAAGTCCATGCGCGATCCACCATTCTCCAGTCTTGTGTTTTTCTTTGAGCATTACTCTTTACATTGAAGGCGCCACGGCTTCGACTTCACCTATATCGGTGGCCGTTGTTGGAAACAAGATAAAAAATTACAGAAGTATAAGAAACGATTCCAGTTATTACGATCTCTTCTTTTGCTTCAGCTTCAGCCACCATTGTGTTTTCAAGCTCTTCAACAACGCCAAGATGTTGCCATTCTGCGGGCTACTTGAAGCAGTCCCTGGCGGTTGCATATGTGACGACGGCTGCTGCATGTGCATGACCCATTCTGCCCGACGCCTCGCCTCCACGAGGTGTGCTTGGTCTCTTTCCGAGGCCGGGAGAGCTGCAATGCGATCATCTTCTTCTCCCCTGCGGACCAGCTCTGCATGTTGTTCACCTGCTTCAGTATTTGAGTTTCCTAAGGAGAACGAGTCAGCACAATAAGATTGATGGCTATGAAGCAACCATCCGACTTACCTTCATGCCAATAACTATGATCTATGTCGATCGCAAGGAAATACGCCTCTTCGTCTTCGTCGTCTTCATCCTCCAGATAGCATTCATATTGGGAGTACGCATCCGTGTCAAAGAGCAGTTTGTCGCTCAAGATGACAGGGGCAGGGGCGTTCTTTAGAACATGGAAATCCAGTGAATATTCTTGCTCCTGTGCGCTGGTACCGAAACTCCATCTGACTCCCTTCACCATGCCTGAACTCATGGCGGTGGAATTATCGGCGAATACAAGTTTGACGCTGTGTTCATTACCACGCAGGATGGGGAGACCCAATTGCTCAGCGTAATCCTCATCCATCAGAAGCACCTTACAGCCGGAGTCCGCGAGGGCTGTCTGAGGTAGTCCATTGAGACTACCCTGAAATCTTGGTGCGCTGTCACCAAGAAAGAACATGTGCTGAGGAGTCAGCTTATTAGCGATTCGTTTGATGACACGACGAGCTCGATTAGCTGCCGACGAGAATGTCTTGGTAGCTTTGAGGAATGCCTTGCTCAGGATTATATCATGTACGCAAGTCGATAGTATCTCGAATCTGAGAGCGTAAACCTCCGGGTCCTGTTTGAAGCGGAACTGAGCAGTAGCTGACCCAATTGTTTTCGTCATTTTTCCACTTCCAGTCAAGACTGATAACACGGCCTCCTCGTCGATTACTAGTCCCAGCTGATCTGCATATGACTTGGTCATGAAATTCTTCTTCGCGCAATAGTCGCCAATCGCATCCCCATATTTGCCATTCCCGAGCTCACTCGGTATAACATAATTCTCCGTGGCATGACCCAGGGCCACTTTTCGCACAGAGTGACCTGCTGAAGTCTTTGGGCCATGGGATATGTCGGCGAAATAGCCATTGCCCAGAACGTTGCCTCGGAATAGGTCGCTCTCGCAACTTCTCTCTCTATATGACGAGTTCCCAAGTAAATGTTGGTAGCTGTCCTCTTCCTTCTGTACCAAGGCCCATTCCAAATCATTATTTTCTTTCTCAAGCCTGTTATGGACATCTTCGGCGGTGCTCAATTTATCCCTTGTATCGCTAACTTCAGCGTACAGCGTGGCCAGACCTTTTGGTCCCTCAAGCTCAAATTTGGGCTCTGGGTAGTGTTTGCGAACCATGTCCATCAAGTGAACTTCCTTCTCTAAAGCTTGGTGTCGAATTTCCTGCAATTTCTTTGCTGAAGATCGAAGTCTTTGCCGGTCATCAAGTAGTTGCTGTCTTAACGCAGCAATATCATCTGCATGCTGGAGCGATGGTTCGAAAAGCCCGTACTCGGGCAAGACGAAAGCCTTTTTTTGATTCTCATCGTTCCTACCGAGAGAACTTCGCTTGTCATGTATCTGGAGCTTGGTGTCTTAGCTAGAGCCTTATGTTTAGAGGTGAGCGACATGATTACCTTCATCTCCTCTGCGAATCATGTTCCTCTGCCTTCGATGTTGACTGAGAGAGGCGGACTGTGCGTGCAGTTTACAGTAAGATATTCGTGAAAGAACGAGACTGTGTTGCCGTTATCCTGATGTTGATGAGAATATGGGAACGGGCGATGGGTTTGCTGGGAAGGAATCAAAGGCAGTCAATAAAAGTTTGTCGACATCCGCCAGACCGGTGAGCGCGAGCTTGAACCTGCTGATCCTGAAGCATGCAAGGCGCAGTCGCCTATGTGGCGGACGGTACCAATCACAATGCTGTGGCGCCTGCACGCACTAACTGCATGTATGAACCGGTGAAGACGGCCAGCCGTGTGGCAGAAAACATCAAACAGTTGAAGTGGGTAGTGGCACATCGTAGTTGGAGAGCGGATCAGAGTGTTCTCAAGCAAGTCGCTAGAGCGGAGTGTCTTTGACAAGCGTCACGATATGTCGCTGTCCGACTGACATGTCAAATCCACCACGACAGCCTGATCTCGAACTTGGCCACCTACGCGATGGCTACCCTTCGCTGGCAAGCTGGATTGCGCAAGACCCTGATCACGAGACATTCATATTCAAAAAGTTTCAGAACTTAGCTGCGAGGAATATACTTCATATACAAGCTCAGCTCTTTGCACTTCAGCACGAAATCGATGAACTCGACGACACACTGCGGACGAGTACCGATCTTGAAGCTCGCCAATCACTACGGCGCTGGGAAACCTTTGTAGAGCGATCCAAGGATGCAAACACTGTCGAAAGTACGCTGTTAAGCAAGCTAACAGAGCTCAAACCTATTCTGAGAGAGTATTGTATGTTCGACATCTCTTGTGAGGGTCTTGATCTCATGCTGACTGCATTCAGATGAGACGATAGCACTACAGGCCCAGATTTCGGACATGAGAACCCCAGAACAACGACCTCTATCAGCATTCCGCGACTTCCTCGGAGGCGCCTCACACTCAAATAAAGCCGCGGGCGCAATGCCTCTTATCAGCGGACGAGCGAAGACCTTCCTCGACGACAAAACTGATTTACTTACCCTCACAAAATCCACCGAGGAAGACTATCTCTCCCGCTTCCTCCAAGACCACTGGCTCTTCCGCAAACGCGCCTCATCCGATCCCCTCGATCGCACAACCATCCACAAGAACCTACACGTCATCCGAACCGTCAGCGCACTTGGAATAGTACTTGCCGCCATTCTACTCATCGGCGCTATCGTCAGCTTATACACTGTTTCAAACGCAAAAGCCAAGCTAGGGCTGGTTGCTTTGTTTACCACGCTTTTCGCAACAAGCATAGCCGTGTGCACGAATGCGCGGAGGGCAGAGCTGTTTGCTGCGACGGCGGCGTATGTAGCTGTGCTTGTGGTTTTTGTCAGTGGAGACTTGGGTGGTACGAAGGATGAGCATGTGCAGTGTTTGATACAGCTTGAAGGGGCGGTTTGGAAGATGGTGAAATGTCCTGGGTGAAGAAGTTGGACAGGACATAAAGACCAGTAGTTCCTCTCGGCATGAAACGTAGTAATCTTTCGGCTACTCGATGATTGTCACCTCCGTATCTCTATATCGTGGTAAGATCGCCATGACATCGTGTGTCCCTAGAATTTGGTATGCTAGGATATTCACGCGCCCGCTCCTTTGTCCAGGTAACCGCTCAAACGCATTCAATCCAGTGAGCATCAAGATCGCCGTGGCATCGCGTCTCTAGAACTTGGTATACCAGGATATCTACGCGCCCGCTCCCATATCCAGGTAACCGCTCTAGCGCATTCAATCCAGGGCATGCCACATCGAGACCGCATAGAAATCGAGCTTGAAAGAACCATGTATGGTGTCAACACAAGATTACCGTTGATGAATCTCAATCTCACACGTCCTCCACTTTCTTAGCAGCGCCCCTCACCATACTTTCATAGAATTCACAAAACCCCACTAGATTCTATGGACCAGCGATTCCCCCAAGATCTCTGTGCTCAGGTACGAAGGAGGTGGTTTTCAGTGAAGAACCACCGCAGCTATCCTACGGAGTCTCATGTGCACAAAGCTCAGCCAGGGGAACTACACGTGCGTGTAAATTACACAGTATGCTTGAATTACTACTTAAGACACTGTAGGACTATGTATAAGAACTTATGTTCAAGTACTAACTTAAGTGTAGCATAGATTAATGATCTCAGCGAGCGGACACAAGTGGTACATCACAATAAACCATCTCCTTCGCAAACATACACATAGACATCAATAATCGTGATTTCATTTTCTACATAGTTGTCATTTACTTTTCCACACTCAACGCGCTTAGACATCATGTCCACACGTCCCAGTATGCTTCTCGCCCTCCGCAGGCGCAGTCCACTGGATATCCAGCGTCTGCAGTCCCCTGCTCGTAAGCATGGTAGCATTAGCCGGGCTCTTGGGGATATTATCTTGACCCGTAGTTGCCAAGACGGACAGGACGTGGGCAGCAGCCTGTATGCACGATTAGTAAATTATCTCCAGCAGTTCAAATTCGATGTTGCTTACCTTCGCATTGATCGTCAGAGTAGTAGGGTTCGGGTTATCAATCGTATCGCACTCCTGATGATAGCAGGGATCCTGCTCAACGCCCGTTCCGGTATGTAGTCCACCGACGGGCTTTCCAATGTTCATGAAAGACTGGTAGTCGCTGCCACCGGTGAATCGGGCAGCGGTGACGTTCACGCCGTTCTTGGTCATGTGCTCGACGAACAGCTTCTCGATGTAGCCAGAGCCAGGAGCGCCGGTAAGGTTGAAGGAGCTGCCGTCGCCGTCAAAGACGCCAAAGTATCCGCGAGAAACCATGTCGAAGTTGAGGTAGGTCAGGATGTTGTTGGCTTCGGTGGCGTTCAGGTTCTGGGTGTAGTATTTTGAGCCGAGGAGGCCGTTCTCCTCTGCTCCCCACCAGGCAAAGCGGACTTTGTTCGTGGTACGGAATTTCTCGAGGGCGCGCTTGATCTCCATGATCAGAGTCGATCCGGAGCCGTCGTCGTTGATTCCGGCGCCGGCTTGGACGGAGTCCAGGTGGGCACCGAGCATGATCACATTCTCTGGGTCGCCTTCGATGGTCTCGGTGAAGACGTTTTGGGTGATGCGGGTCTCGACGACCTGGGTTTGCTGGAAATATGCCTCGATCTCCTCACCAGCTTGTAGACGCGTGACGAGCGTCTCGCCATCGCTCAAGTTGATGAAACCAGTAGAGACATATTCCTCAGGGTTGGGGTTCGAGAGGGTACCGGCAGTCACCTTGGGTTCGATGTTGTTGTAGATGATGACAGCGGCAGCTCCGGCAGCAGCGGCGGGCTTCATGCGGCCAGCGAGAGTGGTAGCATCAGGGCAAGTTCCACGCTGCACGAGGACAATCTTGTCCTTGACATCGAGGTCCGCGTACGCTTCGTTTGTGCAGCCCGCGTCGCCGGGTACGCCGAGCACAAGGGGTGCGGTCACACCTTCGGGTGTTGTTGAAGGAGAGTACGACAGGCCAATAACGTAGAGGTCAGTGTCGTCGATCTTCAACGAGATCGATTCTACTGTTTGGAAAAGAGCCGGGAAGTCCTGGACCCAGGTACGGAAGTTGGTCGAGTTCTGGGTCTGCGAGACGATGTAGTCCACAGATGCTGCGTATCCAGGAAGCCCGAAGGCTCTGTTGCCGCCGTTATTTGTTGCAATCTCCTGAAGACGCTCGAGGTTGCCCATCAAACCCTCGGTGGTGATCAGGCTCTGGATCTTGTCCGAAGACACCAATGGCCTCAACTTGTCGCCATATGTGGTAGCAGGGAACGCTGCTCCAAGGGTGCGACCCGCAAACGCCAACGACAATCCGCTGTAGAACCTCATGTTGCTTTTAGTCTCAACGATCGACCTCAAACTTGACGCAACGAAAGAGCAGCTCCCAATCAACGGAGATGACCATCCATGTTATATAGATTTCGACCCCGCCCCCGAGTCCATGGCTAAATGTGCCTTAATTGCACGCACGACATAACTTGGCCCACTCTTATCACGAATCGAATTCCTTCTCGACGGTGCTGTGTCCCAGAAAGAAAGGTGCAAGAAGTCGATCGCAACCGCCAAGCGCGTACTGATTTGCACCTGCCGGAATAATGGCTAGCGCTGCTTGGCGTGAAGGACGACATCGCCTCCCCGAGCAAGCTTTGGTCTGGGAAGTGGAAGGAGTTCCGGAAAAACGGCCGCCAGCCAGGCCAGGATGGAATCAAAGTTTGTTCATGTTCGCAATGCTGACAGGGTGTGCACCCGGTGCTTCGAGGAGCTCAGTTGTGTTATGCTGTAAGGGACAGGACGGTGGTATGACTGGATGCCAAGTAGCATTGGAGTTAGCTAAAGGCCTCAAATTTACTCGTGTAAGTCTGAAACCGAGGATATGGCTTGTTGCGAGGTAGTCTTATATGTCTATGCCCGCTGAGTACCTCTATGGCTACATCCCCAACATAGTAACCAAAAAGGTCCTAGGGGTGTACGACTTTGCCCCTATCGGAGTCCTTCCAATGATAGTGATGTTCACGGACTTTACAAGTGCATAGAATGGTATGCTGAAGGACAGGAAACGATGGTATCATTCGCGAACAATTGGACCCTTCAAGCCCGTCAGATGACCTTGGAACGCTATCATCTCTTCGTGGACCTTAAACGAACGCTAGTCAAGAATTGTCATCCAAACCTAGATGCTCTGCTCCATCTCGGTGATGTAGAGCTTAATGTGACTCTCCATCTTGAGATATTCATCGTGCGCGGCATGGACCTCATTTTCAATGTTGTCCTTGAGTTCTGCCATCTTCTTTTCGGTCTGCTCGATTCGCACACGGCGCCGCTCCATTTCACGACCCTTCTCTCCTCTCTCTTCTGCTAACTTGGAGTGTGTGTCTCGCAATTCTTCCATGCGCTTGCGAGCACGCTCAGCTTCTTCATCGGCTTTGGTCTTGAGCTTGTCGGTTCGTGCGTTCACATTGCCCAGCTGCTTCTGTAGGAGTCGTTCCTGTCGCTCAACATCACGAACGTTGTTGCTTCGGTCCGCCAATGCATCCCTGTGTCTACCTGCCTTGGCCAATTCCTCCTCCTCTTTAGACAGATCAGCTTGCACGTCAGTGAGCAATCGAGTGCACGAAGTGACATCCGTTGCAACGACGCCGAATGAATCTGTCGATGTTTGTAGAGCGCGGGCACGTCGATCCAAAGCATCGATTTGGGTCTTGTCGCCAGTGAGTCGGTCGTTGAGGTCGCGCAATGAATCTTCCAATGCCGTCGGACTCTGTTGCGTGTAGGGCTTAAGCTTCATGACCTCGCGCTGAACGTTCTCTTTGTTCTCCGCCTTTTGTTGTAGCAGCTCCTTGAGCCTGTTTTGCTCGGCACGCGCACGCTCCAACTTCTCTGCGACCGCTTCTTGTCCTCTCTTCAGCTCTAGAAGCCTGTTCTTGAGTTCATTGTTACGCTTCTCCTTCTCTTGCATAAGTCGCTGAGTCGCGGCACGGTTGCGCTCGAGGTCGGCAAGCTGTATTTCCTTGGCTTGCTTGTCATCGTAAAGTTGCTCGATGCGAAGCTTCGTGCGCTCGGCTTTGTTGAAATGCTCATCGATGACTTCAGTTTGCGATTCACGGAAGCGGATGAAGTTGATCATGTATGAGAAGATCTTGACGAGTCGGCCATGCGTAGGCTTGTACAGGTCGTTGAATGTGAAGTCGTGGATTCCGCACTGCAATGGTTAGGGTCGGTGGTCGTGTGCGTAAGAAAGCAAACCACTCACTTCGCGCAAGAGCTTTCGAAGGATAACGAAGAAGCCCATCAAATCGCGCGTGTCGCTGGTGAAGATGCGCTCAGCATCGCCGCCGCACATGTCTTCTGCGGCGGCGCGCATAGCTGGCGCAACGACTTCGCGCGTCGTGTTCATCAGCAGCTCCGCAAGCCACTCAAAGACTTTCTGGATGATTTGTGGATTCGGCTTCTGCAGATCCGCTACGCTGAACTTGATTCCGATGTCTGTTATACATCCGGCAATCTCATGATCAGGCTCGAAGATGTTAGTATTGTGTCAAGACGAAGATAGCGTATATCCTCACCAGTGTCATGAAGGCATCGTGTTCGTTCGCAGCTGGCGCGCGCTGGTTCTGGGATGTGCCGCGCGGAGCCATGCTCATGCGTGGATTGTACGACATGTCGGAGTTATGGTGATATTCGCGTTCGCTGTGGTCGAGGCGGTGACTGCTTGCGATGTGGTGTTGATGGTGTTGTTTGTTTACACAGCTCCGCGTTGCGCAGGAGCGACCGATCCGCCTGCCCCAATTAGGTTTAGCTGGATCGTCCACTATCAACACCACATGGCAAAGCTGTACATGCGTTCCGCATGTTGGCGCATACGAGTGGGAATCGCAATGGTGGCTATCAGTAACAAGTCACCTTTTCTTCCTAACAACCAGTCGCATGACTTATTGTAGCACAAATGGAAGGGAGTTGGTTCACTAACCAAGCCGATCTGTTGAAATCTACGCACGCCTGTCATTCTCGCTCGCATGCGCCAACGTGCAGTAGCCTTTGCTTGAAGACATGAGATTGTAGATCATCCGGATCATCCGGACATGATCCATTGGGATTCGACACCGGCGTTGTGGTTAGTAGACTTTGGTGTAAATCATGGCCTTCTGGCGGCTACCTGTCCATACAGTTCATCTTACCATTCCTTCCGCCCTATGCATACTGTCTTGCGACTTTGGCTTTTGCATTGCGTGGAGCATCGGCGTACGCCGGATCGCATTCTGGGACCGAAACATGAAGGATTGGATATGGTAGCTCTGATTCTCGCTCATCTCAAGCGTCATGTCCTCACTGGCCAATGAGACGTCGAGAACCGCAAGCTGCACAGAAGTGCGTACTCGCTACCATGCGTTCCCGTTGGTGTTACTGCTGCAGAGCAAGAATACGCGGGCCCGATCTCAGCTGAATCTGTCCGTAGAGTTTCGCTTCAGCGATCAAGAACGATTCTCGCTCCGAGTGCCCGCTTTCTGAGCCGTCCTCCGAGCGGGAGACCGTTCGCCACAGCGTTGTGTGGAGGACTGTAAATGAAGTGGCTGGGCGGAACGCTAGCAATAATTGAGGGCAAATGGTCACATGCTCGTTGATCGTCGACGAGCCAGGAGCATGTCAGGGAAATCTGTGTGTTCTCAATGCACGAACCAATTTCGAACCACGGTGATGCCATCGCTTCTCTATGAGGTCGCTCGAAACAGATGGAACCCACGGAAATAGCCGTGCCCAAGATCGATTCAGGACTGACCAAGCTCTGAATGACGGAAGGCGTTGCTGCTAGACATAGGCGAGCATTGAAAAGTCATAGTTGCACATTCTAAGAGCCAGCATGCATGCCGCGGCAGGTAAGACACGATAAAACACAGCATTGCGCATTTGAAACGGTAACCAGTGTCGGTAGCACAACCGCTAATGGCTGGGCTGCAGAAGGGCCTCGACACGCGAGATGTTCAGACGTCGGTTGCACATTCAATTTCTCGCGGTCAACAATGGTGCAAGGCACAGCGGGATGGATGCGCTGGAGAAGTTGTTCTCGATGCGGACTGGAGCAGGTGTTGCATGCATATCCCACGCTGCGGGTACCTGAAGGGAGTGCTGCGTGGACAACGTCGAGGGTCTGGAGGTGGAGGAGCTGCAGGAAGAAGCAGAGTGGGTCTGATGTCATGGCCATTGGACGGTTGGCGAAGCTTCCCAAGACCCGGCTGCCATGATTTGTCGACCGTTGACGTGATGCAGGCGAAGCACGGGCGACGTGTCCCGGCTTGAAATCAATACTTTGCGCATGGCTACAATGCACATATCCGCGCTCGAGATGATCTGTCGCTGCAAGTACCTATGGCGGACCACGCATCGTCGCTGACATGGGCGGGCGTGGAGGGTGACGGGCTGACAGGCGGTGGTCGAGAGATTGTCATGATTCACAGGGCTAGGGACCGAATGGCCTGGCTGCAGTGATTCGCGCAGGCGTGATTTGCAAGGGCAAGCCATGGGCAGCGCTGAGTGGTCGAGGGCCGCCGTCAGTGGCGTCTTCAACGATTCGAGGCCCTGGGGGAGAGGGAACGCCAGGGAAGGTTGTAACGACAAGGGGGGCACGCGCACACCCAGGGCCCTATGGAGGATAGCAGCCGAAGCTTGCCACGAGACGGCGGGCGAATGGTGTGAATGTCGATCAGCGGCGATGGGCGTTGCGTTGGGTTGGTTTGCGCTGTGTGCTGCGTCAAGTCCAAGAGATGGCATTTAAGGTAGGCAGGACCGGGGGCTGCGACAGAGAGAACTGCCCCAATTCCCCGAGCCCGCAGCGTTGACACACACTGCTTCTGCCAGTTGTTCAGTGTTCTGCAGGGTGTATTTTTGGATCGCCTCCCGGCCCTCGTGTGTGTGCGTGTGGGTTCTCGCTCGCTCGCATCCGCCATCATCATCGACGAGCAGGCCAGACACTCCAGCATCCCATCCCTTACATCACCGCAGCGCTCTGCCGGCCCTCGCCCATACGCTCCCTGGGCGCCGTGTCCCATTCTCCCGACTCATACACCTGCACCACCACCCCGAGTCCCTGGCTGTCTCCAGCGCTGTCGCCCGCACCTTCGCACGTCCACCCTGCCGCCCCGTCGCCGTCTGCAACGGCCGGCCTGCCACCGGAGCCACGCCCGACTTACTCCCGACACCGCCCGCCACCCGCGACCATGCAGTCTTTGGGAGACCGCAGATAGCCCCGTTATCAGCAACGCCAACCGCCAGTCGCGCTTCGCGTGATCACGTTTTGCTGTCCGCACCGCGCCCGCGCCTGCGACTGCGACTGTGCCCACCATGCCCTGGCTCTTCGGGCGCAGAAAGAGCGGGAAGACGGCCAAATTAAAAGAGGGTCGACCCGCTGCCGTTACAGACAGGACCTCGCCTGTCGCCGCCCAAAGCCACCCGACTCGCCAACGCAGCGGTCGCCGGCGCAGAACGAGTTCGCGCTCCACAGGCTCCCTGCGCGACGTCGAGAAGCCCGAGAACATCCACCCAGCCCTGCGCAAGGAGCCCTATTTTGCACCGGGCAGCATTGAGGACATCACCGCCCTCCCCTCACAGCGCCGCCTGCAGCACAGCCCGCACCTCCGCCCCATCACCCAGGAGCACCCCCATATTCCCTACAGCTTCCACGCGCAGCACTCGCACTCGAGCCTGCCTCCCGCCGCCAACGGACGTGCAAAGTTGCAGCGACCCCAGTCCCTGCGCAAAGACCCACAGAGCGACTCCCTGGTCCGCCGCATATCGAGCAAGAGACGTCGGGAGCATGACCACATCCGCGAAGAAGAGATCCGCACAATGAGCCTGCCAATGCCGCAGAAACGACCTGCTGGAAGCTCTGGTGGCATGTTGCGGAGAGACAGCAAGAAGGTCAAAGGCGGCCTGAACCATCGCTTCGACCGACCAACATCCAACGTCTCACTGCCCCTCGAAGACTCGGTACACTCCTCCATGTCGAGCAACTCGGAACTTCGCGCCTTCCGCGTGAGCGCCCTCGACATGTTCTCACCTCGACCCACCATCCGATTCTCAGTCGGCTCACAGTACTACTCCCCGGACCGGACGTCTCCCACCTCACAACCAACCCGCAACAATTCTCGACGCGAGCGAGGATCTCCCACCGAGAAAGATGCAAAGCGAAGGAACAGGACGAGCAGGATAGATGATCTTGCAGATGATCTCGATGCGGGTGCCCTCCGCGAGATCCTAGAAAGAGACAAGAAGCGGAGAGACAAGAAGGCAAAGGCAGATCACGAGCGTCTGAGACGCCGATTAGAGCGAAGAGCAGAGAAGCAGAACGCAGCTGCAGAGGTGGGAGGCACGCCTGCCACACCCGGCAAGCAGGCGGTCGGCGTGGTTGGCTTGGGCATCGAAAGACCGACGACACCAATGGAAGATGTCCGTCCCTCCACACCAACACGGCCTCAAAGGCTAGATCTCCCCTCCACGCCAAATCGGTTCGACAACAGCCAGTTGCCCACGCCCTTGGATAGCCCCAGCGAAGAGCCCGTCGTGTCAGATGCTCGCGCCGTTCGCTACTCACGGGGCAGCGTTTCGAACGCAGTCCACACCCGCGGACCATCAAATGTCTCACAGCTTCCTGAGCTCATCTCGGAGAAACTTGCTCAAGAAAAGAGCCAAGATTCCGAACCAACACAAGACCCTTTCCGAAGTGGCTCACTGCACGCTGTCGACACAGTTGAGACCACAACATCTCGACGTGGATCAACGCGCCGACGCAGTTCCGATGGAAGGCGCATGGGCGTCTTTGCATCGTTGTTCCGGAGAGCCAAGCGTAATTCTCAGGATCAAGGGAAGTCGACGCCATCAGAAGTGTCCTTCTCCAACACCTCGCGGGAGTCCATGTCACGCCAACCTCTCCCCGCCCACCTGGTTGGCACTGCCCCACCCACGGCACCCATCCAGATTCGAAGGCCCTCCAGTGTGCCTCGACGAACCATGTCCAAGTTCAGGGAGGACCTGCCCGAATTTCCCATCTCACCCCCCGACTCCAGGGTGGCATCGCCAGATGTGCCATCTACGAGTGGCATAGCTGCACGTCGCAGAAGTCCTATGCCGTCGGACCTCCGCCTCGAGTCTCTTCACTCACGAAATGGGGTACGATCAGACTCGCCCGTGAGCCCTGGTGCCCCTGTTGCGAACATCATGTCGCAGTCACTTGCCTCGGTTGACTCGGAAGCATCTTGGCTTTCTGGAAAGCCACCAAAACGAGCTTCAACCCAGTCCCAACTGCGCTCTGGTGTCGTATCTCCTCCCGTTCTACAGAATGAACCATTCAACGCCTCTTACGAGGAACTCGGCATGGCAGACGATGAGTACTTTCAAAAGCTGAGTCCTCGTCACGATGAGCCACGTAGGTCTGGCGAGACAAACACCCTCGGCAGGAAAGCCAGCAGCACGCTGATGGCTCTCGACACTGTTGTCGACCCTGAGGAGGAGCAGGCAATCATGTCTGCCCAGCAAGAGTCGTCGTCTGAGGATGACGAGCTCGTGCGAACAGTCCCTGGCCGCCAGCCCACCATTATCCATCGTCAAGGTCGTGTTAAATCGACAGAGGGCCTTTTGAGTTTTTACACCAACGAAAAGCCACTGATCAGCGAGCCAACGACGGCTCACGCTACCGAACCGCACACTCCAGATTCGCCCACGTCTGATGCTGAACCCGTCACGTTACAGCGCGCGGGCAGTCACCACGTTAGGCACCTCAGCGCAGGTTCGGCTCGACTTTTGGACATTTCGAAACAAAAGCGGTCGAGCGTACAGTCTCACAGCAACAAGACAGAAATGAACCAGTAAGCTCGCCATGGATGTTGTTTTTGCTTCAGGAACTCGCAACTTTGCCATACCGCGTCACTCATTAGTCATTTCCTTTGTCCACGTCAGTCCTTACAGAACTCCCCTCCACCTATGTCACTCATTGTACCTCTCCTTACGTCATTGCAATTTGCTTTTGGTGGGCAAAGTGGCAGTTCCTGATGCAAAGCTTTCATCGTGAAGAGCGTGGTTCTTCTGACAATTTTGTGCGAGACTGGTTGGTTATAACATGGCGTTGAATGGGTTTGCAATTTGCGCATTTTCGGCATGATACCATTTTGTACTATTGACGTCGCTGGAAGCGGCTTTCTATTTAATACCCTCCTTTATCTTGTTAGATCCTGCGGGACTATTTGGGCACATCGTATAGACGGCACAAGCACATGTATAGTGCTCAGGCTTCAAAGCCTACATCTAGGACCACAATTGGGTCGATGATGGATGGAAGCCATTGAGCATTTCAGCCTGGCGCAGTACAAGTAGCTATTGCAAATCGAGATGGGCGACGGCCCTGATATATTAACATCTCCTGCATATCTGTTTCCTTCCATTTCGTGGCCTGTGTGGCAGACATGGCCTGCGGTGTGACATGCAACGGGTGACAGGGCTGCCAGGTGGACGACAGATCACTTTCAAACGGCCTTGCGCCTATCAAAGACGTGTTGCTGTTGGCAGGCTACAGCATAACAAATCATACCACAGTAAAAGTCATGTCGTGACTGACAATCCACAGTAGCCGTGCCACTGGTATCGTGGCAGTTGTCTACTCTACTCTCGTGGCTACCCCACCATAAGCCCAGGGCCTTACTGCTATATCAGGCTTAGATTGCAGCGGCAATTCGATGACGTGCGCGCCAGCCCGACAGGCCGACGACAATCTGACCCGCCGATGATTTATCATCGAGCCCTAGAAAGCAATACGCCGCCGAATCTTGCAATACTACACCCTAAACACTCAGATCTGTAAGTTGCCGCTCTTCTGTACACACTATCTGTCACTGCACCGCACCTCGGCATCTTTGCATATTGCGCAAGGACTCGGGCGACTGCCGATAACTAAGCGGATATTTCTGTCACCACTCTGTAATCGCGGCCGAGTTGATTCCATCAGCCAAGCTTTGAAATCGACTTTCCTTCTTGTCTCACTTTTCGCCGGTTTTATATCATGCTGGGGCCTTCTTCTGCTAGGTTCACTAGATCTTTACTTACATCTGCGCGCGCGCGAACAACAGCTTTCAACCCCACTTCGACCGCAAACCTCTACCGACCACTTTTCACCCCCAAGTTCTTCACCAACACCAGCAGAATGAGCGAGCACAAGGAAGGCGTCCACAACCTCCAGTCGTGAGTCTCACCTTGCCATGTGTCGCACGAGAAAGCGACGCCATATGTCTCACTGAAGCCTGGCTAACATGCCCCGACAGCGTGGATGACTACAAGAAGGCTCTGGAGGCCAAGGACACATTCATCGTTCTTGACTGCTTCGCAACATGGTGCGGACCCTGCAAAATGATCGCGCCCACTATCGTCAAGTAATGCTGCTCCTCTCCGCTTCTTCTGGCACGTCTAACAGACCACAAGGTTCTCCGAGAAGTACCCCGAGACGCGCTTCTACAAGCTCGACATTGACGAGGTTCCCGACGTTGCCCAAGAACTCGGCATCCGCGCCATGCCCACCTTCGTCTTCTTCAAGAACGGCGAGAAGGTCGGCGAGGTCGTAGGTGCGAACCCTAAGGCCATCGAGGCCGGCATCCAGGAGCACAACAAGGCAGCATAGAAAGCGCATGGCTTGCGTAGGCGGTCTCGATCAGCAGGCTAGATACCATCATTGAAGGACAGATTTTTTGGGCACTTGAGGTCGAGTACTTGGAGCATCCCCAGGTAGCTCGAATAGCATGACACACACTCGAATGACATGACCTATCACAGTCGGCACGCTCCATACTCCATCGCGGTTCCGTGTCGCTACAGCAATTCTTGGTGCGTGCAGAACAAGCTTACAAATGAATTTTTGAGATGTCGGCACAATTCGGCATGTCGGCACAGAATCGATAGCTAACGACGATATCGTATATCGCGCTCTTCAGTATGGCGATTTGGAGCATCAGCACGGCTTGGAGACGCTCCAAATATGTTTGAAACTCACCCACCAAGGAAAGTATTGTGGCGCTTCTGCTCACAGAGAGACGCTCAAATGATGGGACACATCGTCAACAGTTTTCATGCTTCGTGGAGCAAATCATTGCGATTTGAGTCACAAGCCAGCACTATCCATTGACATTGAATACAGATCAAAAATAGCTATGTGAGTAGTCACAAGGTTGTACAAGAAAACTCCCACACAGCCAGCATCGTAGGAAAATATCGGAATCCCAGCCATTCGCTTTCGGTCACTTGCAGCACAACCTGCCACCACGGAACATCGCAACGCAGCGCCGACACAGCACACTTCGCGCACAACTGGTCATGTGCATTTCAGTCGCGAAATCTTCCGAATAACATGGGTGACTGTTACATTGCACACAAAGTGCCAAGCACGCTCATGCAACAGAAGTGCGGCTGAGGTAGCCCCTCTCGCCTAGATCGCCTGCGCATGCCAGACCTGGTGAAGGCATCTGAAGCTGTGCATATTCCATGCGACAACGAATGACTCCATTCCAAGCAAGGAAAACAAATGCGCGTGGGCAGGTAAACCTTATAAGTTCTCTGTCAAGGCCGGTTTTGCTCTGCACTATACCTACCACCAAGTATCTTTTCATCGCCAGGACTTTGGCCAACCACACCATAACCAGAACTGATACTACGAACCACAAACAAACCAAAGCAACTCCACTTCCCAACTTCCACGCTCCAATACAAGAACAGCATCACACCACACCCATCACCACCATGTTCGGCCCCTTCACCCTCCAATGGCTCGCACCC